>WTXK01000102.1:0-137339 GCA_025769895.1 Lactarius psammicola
CGTCCTGCTTCGAGTTCTTTCCTCGGGTTCGGATGATCCCATGACAAGACGCAGAGCAAAGCCGTGACCCTACCTCCCATCAAGGCCCGCATCCGTACGGGTAAAGGCATTACGCAAACAACGAATCCTTGTTGCAATGTTCGTGACCATATTGTACATGTTTATAGCCGTAGGCCCAATAAACTCCGACAGTTCAGATGCAGCTGCATCCCATCTCGAGACGGATTCAGCGAACAGCGACCCAAACCCATCAGTTCTGTCCGAAGCAACAGGCGCCCTTCGAGTTTGGCGCGCGCACAAACCAATCGCACTGTGCTGGCGGAGAAAAGTGTCCGCTTAAATCAACAGAACCGGTGGTAGCATGAGAGCTCACAGATCGTGTGACAATAAGGGAGGAGTGTCGCATCAGAACCAGACAAAAAGATAACGCACCGCATCGTCGGTTGCCAAACCACGCGAGATCTCGGCCTCCTGCTCCACCCGCATTAGGCCTACCCTCCGAAACACCATGCTATCCTGTCCCCATATAGTGCGGTGCTTCATGAAGCACTGGTAGTCGGTCGACGCGTCCGGATGTGGAGGTGCCATGAGGTGCAGCCACTCACACATTAACCCGAGATTTGAGTTTCGCGTGCGGGTCGGCGTGTACAGGTTGGCCGCCAGGAGAGCACACGCGCAAGCGACGACTCGGTTGATAATCATTTTGACAAAGTAGGTTGGGGATTCAAGAGTGGAACCAACCCTTCTGGTGACGGTTCCCTTTTTCCGAAGGCCCGACAGCCTAGAATTCGGCCTAGAATTCGGATGGACGACAACATGGTAAGTCTATTCTCATTCCATCACACGTCTTGTACTTCGATGTCGGAACGTATATCGAGGGAAAGAGAAAATGGTAACAGATTATGGCCAGGCTGAGGAATGAAGACATAGATTTTGAGAGCGAGAGAAACGCCATGGCGAATGTAGTATTTCGTGGCCGTGAGGTAATGGCCAAAGGTCAGTGGTTCTGGTCGACGACGGGAGCGAGGGAAAGCAAAGAGAACCGCGAATTGGTGGGAGTAAAGGGCCATCGTGAGAAAGTATGATAAGCTGTGCAGGACAGGACGCAGCAAACACCCTTATCTCCACGTACCCAACTCTCGACTCAACACAGTACCCACTCAGGGCGAAGACACCTCCATATCCTTGCTCTAACATCATAATTCACACACATTACGACTCTTGAATGGCTAGTTTCGCACAAGATATGTCGAATTCGTGCGTAAATCACCTTGACCCGTGAATCCCCATCAATAACAATTTCACCAGCCCAGGACCCTCTGCATCGGAGAACTCTGGAATAACGTGTGTCAATCCATGCTTTCTCCAGTGATAACATATCGGGAACCTTGCTTGGACAGCACTCAGATCGCCGAATCCCAAGGAAGTCCGTCCCACCTGCGTGTCGAGATCACTGGTAGTGTCCTGAGTCATCGATCCCCCGATAAGTGTTTAATCTCATTTTTAGTGATCCGGGCCCACAATGTTCCTAATATCAAGAACCGGTTTGGCAAAAAGAGGCGGTTCTTTGTTACTGTAGCCAGTCAGACAACGGTAAAGAAGACATCAAGCGTTCCGACTAAGGGAACGACGGTGGAATGGAACAAGAACATTGGTGCCTTGTGAGACATACCTTTCGTAGTCCTCTTTGTTTCGGCTGAGAATTCTGTTCAGTGATGTACAATCGTCTTCACGTCTTGTACTGTCCCTCTATGCGGCGCGGTTTTCAGGTCAAGGTACCCTCATTGGAATACATGAGATGAATACCTCTCGAGTCCCAAAGTGGTTCGTTTATTGTTTGGAACCTCGCTTGTTTGACCGACTAGCTGAACACCTCGGGCGTAGACATTCCTGTTGTCCTTACCAACGCCGGCAGAGAAGCTGGACAGTCGATGGAGCCGGTCACGCTCTACTTGACGGTCGGTGTGTCACTGAACACGACTTCCAATTCGGGACAACGTGATTTAGTCGGTGCTGGAGAAGCTATGAAACCCTCTATTACTCAAGACTCCATGATATCCCCTCGAACCACTGTTGCCGCCGGCTTCTCAGGTCCGGAGGACCACCTTCCGGGCGAGAGTACTACCTCTATGCCACCGGAGGTTGATGGCAGTGCGGGAATGACACCTGCCGAAATGCTCTCCGTGACGCCGATGACGCCACAACGACGATTAAACTCTCAAATACATGGGAAGGTGCTCTTGAAAGGATCAAGTGGGTCATGGATACTATGAACCCAGTCGCGGAAGTGCGTCCAATGTCCTCTTTGCCAATCCTTGACTAAGCTGAATATTCGTTCTCAGCTTCACCCGTATGCAAAGATGGCATATGGTCTACTTTTTGCGATCCCCAAGGTGATCTGTTTGCGTTATCGTCGGATGGAAATACTTATGCTAGGTTATTTGGTTGCTAGACCCTCCTGGAACAGTTCCAACGTGACGACAACATCCGAACGTTACTTGTCGCCATGCATGATGCGTTTGATCTCACAAGCCAGGGACATACTCTCAAAGTTATCGGGCGCGAGTCGAAGCAGGGACAAATTCTTACGTTGATGTTGCAGCATGTCTGCAATTGCTGTGACTTTATTCGATCGTATGCAAAGGATTCGCAATTCAGTACGTGATCTTTACCGATATCAATGGCCGACGTAAACGTGCGGTTTTAGGGAAGCGAGTGTTAAAGAATATCGGTGGTCAAGCTAACAAACAGATCGAGGACTTTCGCATTGCCCTTCTCGGACTCCGAAATGCTTTCTTGGATCATGCCGCCATCACTACAGAGATAACTGCACTTCAGATTCTGGATGACGTGGGAATAATATCTGCCAATATTGGCAATATTTCAAGTCAGCTTGATGGGATGGCTACCCGGCTGAAGTGGGTATCAGGCCAGGTCCTAGACGCCGGTACGCAGTCCTCATACCTTGAGAGTTATCGATCTGAGGATTGTCACAGAGCTAGATGCAAAAATCAGAGAAATCCCTTATGGGACAGGATCGCGCTTCACACCTGAGAAATGTTGTCTTCCCGGAACACGCATGGCCTTCTTGGACTTCATCGCCAATTGGGTGGACAACCCCGAGTCTGAGCGTGGTCTCATTCTTTTGGTCAAGCAGGCACGGGAAAGTCATCAATTGCCCATGAGATCGCGCGTCGTTTTGACACAATGCATCCGTCTTACGTCATCGTTTATCTTTCTGCGTAAGGAGCAATCCAAACGTGAGGCTTACCACCTCTTCACGACTCTTGCTCGCGATCTCTCCGACCGTTATCCATCATTTAAAGCCGCACTTGGAGAGGTCATCAAGGACAACACTTCTCTTCGAGTCGGCACTCGTGACTATCCCACGCTTTTTCAATCCCTTATCCTGGAGCCGCTGCAGGATCTGCACATCGTTGGTCCTATTCTTGTTGTAATCGATGCCTTAGACGAGAGCGGGGACGTAACCAGTGGAAACGGGTTACACAAATTTCTTGCTAAAAACCTGTCTAGACTTCCGTCAAACTTCCGTGTGCTGATCACCTCACGGCCAGAGGACGGCATCGAGTCTGCGTTTGTAGGAGCTCCGTCGGTCCAGATCAAATACATGGATGATCTTGAGCTAGCTGTTAAAACACATGACGATATTCTCACCTTTCTTCGGACCATGCTCCTCTCTGACGAGCTCAATATTTACTGCACCGCATTGGCAACAAGGGCAGAGGGACTGTTTCAGTGGGCGGCGGTTGCCTGTGGATACATCCTAGATCCTCCCGGATCCTTTGATTTTAGCAGCATAAAATGCATACAGCACCTTTTGGCACCCACGGTGGATCATTATAGACCAGATCCGTTGGACGGATTATACAAAGAAGTCCTTATTGGGTACTTCGGAGACCAGCGAGCGCAGCGTCTATTCCGCTCTGTCATGGGACAGTTGATTGCTGCTTTTGAACCGCTCTCCATTCGCTCCCTTATCGCTCTACGTCGGCATGCTTCTATTGGTGACAATACTGATGCCGAATCTGTTGGTAGAATGCTCCGTCGCCTAAACTCTATGTTGAGTAATGTAAATTCATCTGATCAGACCCTTCCGGTTGTTCCTCTCCATACGTCGTTCCGCGATTTCTTGACAATTCAAGAGAAGAGCGGCGAGTTTTACATTGACCTTCGCCATCCTCATCGTGATTTGGCCCATTCCTGTCTTGGTTCGGTGCTGCACGACCTCAAGTTCAACATCTGCAAGCTCGAATCATCGTATCTTGCCAACAGCGATGTCAAAGACCTTAGATCCCGCATTGCCGAATATATCCCACCTGTTCTATTGTACGCCTGTCGATACTGGGACGGTCATTTGAACCATTTGGGATTCGAAACTGATCTCTTCGACAAACTTCGAGAGTTCTTCGACAAGAATTTTCTGTTTTGGCTAGAGGTGCTTAGCTTGACAAGCAATGTCCGTCTTGCTTTACCCGCATTGTCGTCTCTGGATGTTTGGCTAGCCTCTGGTCAAGTTGTGAGTATAACTGTTGATTCGATGAGGCAGGCAAACAACTAACAGCTATGATCGCAACAGGTTTCTCAAGTGGAAGTAGGGAAATTGCGGGCATTCATCAACGACGGCTCTGCGTTTGTACGGTATTTCGGGATTGCGATGACAAAGAGTGCTCCGCATGTGTATCTTTCTACTCTGCCGTTTGCGCCGACTTGTTCCCTTGTCTCTGCACATTATTCCAGGAAATTTCCTGGAACGGTACGCGTAGAACGTGGGCGATTGTGTCATTGGCCGTCATCGGAGATGGTGATTTCAAACGTTGGGAGCGGGGTCAATTCCATTGGCCTCTCACCGGATGGCCAGCGCATCATCTCAGGTTCTTACGATGGAACAATTCGTGTGTGGAACGCCACAACGGGAGAGACGGATGCGGGTCCGTTGATTGGACACACGGATTCGGTCTCGTCTGTGGGATTCTCTCCAGATGGCCAACGCATCGTCTCAGGCTCGAACGATGGAACAATTCGTGTGTGGAACGCCACGACGGGAGAGACAGAGTCAGGCCCGTTTACCGGACACACGGATGAGGTCTCGTCTGTGGGATTCTCTCCAGATGGCCAGCGCATCGTCTCAGGCTCGCGCGATGGAACAATTCGTGTGTGGAATGCCACGACGGGAGAGACAGATGCAGGCCCGTTTATTGGACACATGTCTTTGGTCGAGTCTGTGAAATTCTCTCCAGATGGCCAGCGCATCGTCTCAGGCTCTTACGATCGAACAATTCTTGTGTGGAACGCCACGACGGGAGAGACAGATGCAGGCCCGTTTATTGGACACATGTCTTCGGTCGAGTCTGTGGGATTCTCTCCAGATGGCCAGCGCATCGTCTCAGGCTCGGACGATGGAACAATTCGTGTGTGGAACGCCACGACGGGAGAGACGGAGGCAGGCCCGCTCACTGGACACACGTCTTCGGTCTCGTCTGTGGGATTCTCTCCAGATGGCCAGCGCATCGTCTCAGGCTCTTGGGATCAAACAATTCGTGTGTGGAACGCCGCAACGGGAGAGACAGATGCAGGCCCATTTACTGGACACATGTCTTCGGTCGAGTCTGTGAGATTCTCTCCAGATGGCCAGCGCATCGTCTCAGGCTCTTGGGATGGAACAATTCGTGTGTGGAACGCCACGATGGGAGAGACAGATGCAGGCTCGTTTACTGGACACATGTATTCGGTCTCGTCTGTGGGATTCTCTCCAGATGGCCAGCGAATCGTCTCAGGCTCTTACGATGGAACAATTCGTGTGTGGAATGCTACGACGGGAGAAACAGATGCAGACCCTCTTACTGGACACACGGATGAGGTCTGGTCTGTGGGATTCTCTCCAGATTGCCAGCGCATCGTTTCAGGCTCGCGCGATGGAACAATCCGTGTGTGGAACGCTACGACGGGAGAGGCAGAGGCAGGCCCGTTTACTGGACACACGAATTTGGTCTCATCTGTGGGATTCTCTCCAGATGGCCAGCGCATCGTCTCAGGCTCTTCTGATGAAACAATCCGTGTGTGGAACGCCACGACGGGAGAGACAGAGTCAGGCCCGTTTACTGGACACACGTCTTCGGTCTGGTCTGTGGGATTCTCTCCAGATGGCCAGCGCATCGCCTCAGGCTCAGGAGATGGAACAATTCGTGTGTGGAACGCCATAACGGGAGAGGTAGATGCAGGCCCGTTTACTGGACATGCGAATTCAGTCTCGTCTGTGGGATTCTCTCCAGATGGCCAGCGCATCGTATCAGGCTCTTTCGATGGAAAAATTCGCGTGTGGAACGCCACAACGGGAGAGACAGAGGCAGGCCCGTTTACTGGACACACGGATTCAGTCGAGTCTGTGGGATTCTCTCCAGATGGCCAGCGCATCGTATCAGGCTCTTACGATCGAACAATTCGTGTGTGGAACGCCACGACGGGAGAGACAGAGGTGGGCCCGTTTACTGGACACACAGATTCGGTCAAGTCTGTGGGATTCTCTCCAGATGGCCAGCACATCGTCTCAGGCTCTTTGGATCGAACAATTCGTGTGTGGAATGCCACGACGGGAGAGACAGAAGTGGGTCCGTTTACTGGAGGCACGGATTCGGTCAAGTCTGTGGGATTCTCTCCAGATGGCCAACGCGTCATCTTATCAGGATCTGCATCAACTCGTATGTTAGATTTAACGACAGGCAAGACGGAAGCTACTGGACAGGTCAACTTCAATGATCAATCCGAGATTAACGACGAGGGATGGATACTTGGTCCCAATGACAAGCTCTTAACGTGGATTCCGCCAGTACACAGGCAATGTCTCCACCGCCCAAGTAATATCTGGGTTGTCGGCGAACACGAAACTCGCTTGGATTTTTCTACTTTCGTGAGGGGTGACAGTTGGAGTACTTGTATCAACACCTAGATAGAACCGTGGCAACAATGTGTTTTTGCTTAGAGGTCCGATAACAATAAGAGCTCATTATCCATTACCCCTAGACAATGGTGTTGGCATTGGCGGCTCGGACTTATTATAGGTGAGTGTTTTCATATCACATCACCGCGGCCAAACTGCGGCATTAGCAGCAGTTCCACTAGTGTTGAAGGGCAATCGACCTATCGTCGAGAGCTCATGCACAAGCTTGAAACTCGCGAGGTTTCAGGGTATACCAACAGACTTGATATGACATGTAGCCCCGTGCAGAGTGGATATCGCGAACGTATGCTGAAACTCGGACTCCAAGTGACGGACAGTCAGCTGCCTCTGTGGCACGCGGGGCTTGAAACCGACCTGTACATACAGAGACTCGGACGCACGACTTGAGAGAAGGTTCGAAGGTGGAGCGGATTCCGCAGAAAAAGAGTACGAAGCAAGGATAGGGAGTGGCCAAAGGCTGCGGGAATGAGAAGAGCGAAATTAGACTAGGGAAGATGAGGGACGAGTGCCATGAGTGTGCCGTACGAGGCGGCAAAATAGCCGAGGGCGAGACGACTACGAGCGAGCTGGCTACTAGGAGTGCCCTTGATCGAGCCTGACTCGAACCGGGGTCACATGAAAGATAAAGGGGAAAGTTGGTGACACGCCGGCGAGTATATTCAGCAAGTGTAGAGGGTTTAAACATAAGGGAAAGGACAAGTGGATGATGACGTGTCATACGGGTAGATATCTGACCCGCATCATACTTACGGATCGAGAAAGGAAGAGAGGGCCCGCGCCGAGAGCGACAGCGCACGCACCTGAGACAAAGACTGACAAGGCCCGAAATGATCGACTGATGAAGCGAGTTGGCGGCACAAGTGAGTACACCTTTCTTCCTTCCTAAGTTAAAGTCCGAAGCCAGGGCCAAGTCACTTATGTCACCTGTGCTACAATATAATCGCTCAGTGCTCGGGACCTAGTACGTCGGCACATGCGGATGACTAGTGTGGCTAGACGCCGCCGAGAAACCACTGGGCCTGGGAATCGGACTTAAACGGAGAAACTGTAGAAAAACCTGACTTGGACACGAATGGGGACTTGTTCTTGCCACCATATGGTGTCCGGGGCTATCGATTGCTTTGCGCAGCTTCCCTCCCTTTACCGGGTATGCACGGGACGTTTTAGCTCCCTTCCTTGAACAGCTGACGCAAATATTGACTGCACCGCATCTCAGCGCCCAGCGCTCACATATTGAAAAGGAATGGAACCTCGAGAAGGACGAACCTCCGGCGCTTAAAACTCTGTATCTGACTCCTGAATGAGCGTTGAATGTTCACGCTTGAGTGCTCGACGTAATTGTTTTTCTTCTGGACGTATTCTGTGAGGTCGGACAGGTAAGAGCGCTCCATGACAGTGCTTTATCCTCTTCGACAGGATGACAATATTTCACGCTCAAGTCGTGTCAGCGCAAGTCCAAGCGATCACGCGACACTCACCTCCCACATCTTCTCACCCCGAAGTTTTGCGCATTCATTACACAACTGATCCACCTATGCCATTCACAGTGATGAGATCCTCTGTGACACGGTCGCACACGATATCCAAAGCGTACATCGCTGAAACAAGTCGTGACTGCATTTCGTGAAGTCGTTTGAATGCCCCCAGCGTGGACAATTGTTGTTCTTACAACATCATGAAGCGATCTTTGCTGTCTCTTCAACAACCTTGCCATCCGAGCAGTGTTCAGACGACGTACCCCTCTAATCTCCAGTTCTCCGTTGGTCCTAGCGAGCTTCGCAGCGAGGGCGTCCTCTTTCAAACACAAAGTCGTCCCCAATTTCAGCTCGGTACGCATCAAACTGCCGCGCTTGGCACGGGAAAACAGCGCTTTTGGAGAAGCCATGGTCTTTGACTAACACCCACACCTAGAGGTCGTGTGCTTGGCGCTGCGCTTCGAGCTGGTCTCACAGTGCTGTCAGGGGCCTCATGTGCTCCGCAAAATGCTTGCCTTGCTGGTTTTTGAGTCTCGTGTTATTCGCAATCCTCCGCCGCCATTTTTGCACCCATTTTTACGAACGACGCGAGCGGGTTCTGGTTTCTGCCTGCAAGCGCGGAAATGTTATGGAATATTACGAGGTGGGTTGACGATAAGTTCGTCCTTTTGTCGGCTGGCGTAGTACTTTCCATCGGTCTCTAGTTCTTCATCTATGGGATACTCGAGTCTTGCCGTGTGTTCTTAGCAAGATCTGGATCTGCTGTCCGAGTTCATCCAGTTACCTATGCAGTGCCTCGCACCCGGAAATAGTCGTCGCGCGGCGATTCGAGACTTCGGTGGTGGAGATATCAGAATCGGGTTCTGAAAGAACACCCACGAGCTGAGACGCAAGTTGAGTTGATTCAAACTGCAGGCGTTCGTATTCGGCATGTAGTTGGGCAGAGATTGGGGCTTTCATGGGTCACAGCAAAAAGTCAATATCTCATCTGATACGAAATAAAAACGTACTCATTCTTCAAATCTGTACCATCACCCGCGCAACTCTTCGACTCATACTCTGCACACTTCCTCGCATACTCGTCCTGCAGATGAATGTAGCCCGCATATGCCTAGGTGAAGGTCTCATCAGTAACCTTCTCTAGCACATCCTCCACTTTTTCGATGACCATTGAGCTGTTTCCGGACACAATCGCTCTTGCTCAACTTAGTCCGTGCAGAGGAGCTTCATCTCGGTCCACGCGGTCGTCACCGCTTGCCAACTCTCGCTCAACTGTTCTCGACAATTCCCTTGGACTATACCTTGCAGACCATCTCGATTGGCCCCCGTAACCCCACAGCTTCGTTACTGTATGTCATCGCTTCTTGCTCAGCAAATTCGCATACTCAGGCCCTGCACACAGTCAAGTGATCGAGCAAGCTGGGACCAGGCGTTGTGCGCGATGCGAAGAGCCCTAAGACTCCCTTTCGTCGGGGCATGGGATTTCGGCAGTGGATATGTAGACTGCAACTAAGAAAAGGGCTGCACGCCTCTCTTTACGGTTGTTAGTAAAACGTTCGGATGGATTGGTTCCCTGGAAGTGCGGTCCGTTTCGTCTTTGGCGGGCTGGAGTTGTTGTGAGAGAGAACCCAGCCGGATATGTCCACCTGTAAACTCGAAATGGAATTCTTGTCGTCTGCGCCATTTGCCGACAATTTGCCGACTTGGCACCGTCCCACGTCACTCGTTTGTTTCACTCCGCTGATACTGTATCTTTGCTTTGCCCTCCCTCCTATTCGGTTGACTGTTGTGACAATGAAGCTTTCTTTCAATGGTCTTTCCCGTCCACTGGATGACTGTCAGCAAGACATCCGGTCCCCTTCCCCTCTTGACTTTCATTTTTCTGCAAGATCCATTGCCTCGGTTGTTGTCGGTTCATTGGAAGAATACTGGGCAGCGTGCTGTACAAGGGAATCTTGGTAGACATTGTGTTTACAGGTTTCTTCCTTGCCATGGTTCGCTTGTCTCGCTCCGTCGCATCGTCCCGCCTACACTTATATTACTTCTTCCGTAGTGATTAGGAAAGCAGCGTTTCTTGAATGCCCTCACTTCTCTCGATCTGGACTTGTACCATGACCCGATATTCCTGAAGCAGGAAATCCAGAAGACCTCTCGCTCAATTTCACCGCGGCTGATGGGGGCAAGATCTTGTACCGAATCTGCGATTTCGGCACTCAATCTGAGCACTTTGGCGTCGCGCAGATGGTTGACCTCGCACCTAAGGGAGGTAGTATCCCTTTCATGCGAGATAACAAACTCGAATACATCCTCCGCGTGTCACACTATCGCCCACAAAGCAATTTGTACAGCAGGGCGACGGATTTTTCGACCCGAAATGGCTCCAGTGGATGCACATGCACTCTTGATACGGTATCATCTCTCTATCCTCACGCGTCCATATCCCCCCCGTGGATGTTTAACCAACAAGATTTCCAAGTCTAACTTGGCGGCGTGAATATCCCAATCGACATAGATAATCTGCGACGGAGGACAAACTATGGCGGCTGTACAGCACCGCTCGACATCGCGAAGGAGCAAGACATGTTTCTCGTACTCGATGTCGATGGTCTCTACATGGCGGGACAACAGTTAGATATCGTTAGGGGATACAGGCGTGCAGTCCTTACCCCTAACGTCGTGGAATTTAAAAGGCTGAGCGAGCAAGTGGTATGTGTAGTGTCATATACACCATTTGAACGAGATATAACTGACTCTGGTTATCAGGGTATTGATCCCAATACGCCGCCCGAAGAACATGCATCGTCGGTATCAAAGGCACCAGGTGGGGTAACCATTCTTCAAAAAGGCCGGTCGGATGTCATTGCAACCAATACCGAAGGGGAGCAAACCGAAGTTGTGGTCGTGGACACGCCGGGAGGGATGAAGCGTTGTGGAGGGCAGGGCGACATTCTCAGTGGGAGCGTAGGTGCATTCTTGGCGTGGGCCAAGTGTTACGAGTGGTGCGTTCGGAGACATACCCGTGTCTCATATGTCGATCCTGGCGGCGATCGGTGCGGGCATGGTAACTCGGACGACATCGCGAAGGGCATTCGAAAAAGGAGGAAGGAGTGTCGTAACGCAGGATATGCTGAAGGAGATAGGTGGTGCATTCGCAAAGATATTCGGTAGTGCGTCCTAGAGTAGGCTCTGGGTATGCATGATAGAATGATCACGTGTTACGAGGTATGAATCAGTCGATCCCGCTCTCTTCTGGAGATAACGAGTCTCACTCATCCGCCGTGTCAGTAAAGAAGATCCCTACCAAGCCAATCGATGGTCTGAACATCTGGCCTGCGCAAGAGGTATTTACCATTATACAGTATATCGGATCCCGTTAACTCTATCCGCCACTCAGGGTCAAAATCTTCCAACAGGAAGAGCGCACACAGCGATCGCGTCTGCCTAACCGTTCTCATGTCTCGATAGCACTACACAGAAAACTTCGTTCAATCTATATTCGATGCCGTTCCCCTCTCAGGATCTACCTTAGTCATTGGCGGAGATGGACGCTTCTACTCCCCAGAGGTTGTCCAGATCATCTTAAAGATCGCATCTGCGAACGACATTTCTAAGGTCATCATCGGAAAGGACGGTATCTTGTCGACACCAGCCACATCCAATATCATATGCAAGTACAAAGCAAACGGTGGTATCCTGCTCACAGCCTCCCATAACCCCGGCGGCCCCAATGCTGACTTTGGTATCAAGTACAATGTGGACAACGGAGGCCCGGCTCCCGAGGGTATCACAGAGAAGATATTTGCTCGTACCAAGACGATCTCGTCTTACAAGGTTCTAGAGGCATCGCCAGTCGACCTTTCCAAATTCGGGACACCACCTATGGCCCCCTTAAGGTCTCGATCATCGATTCCGTCAAAAACTATCCGGAGCTGCTCGAGGCCATCTTTGATTTCGGGCTGATCAAGTCATTCCTTACATCACACAAGTCCGATTTCAAAGTGTTGTTTGACGGCTTGCATGCGTCACCGGGCCGTACGCGAAGGCGATTCTTCTTGATACTCTGGACCTCCCAGAGTCGTCCGTCCAGAACTGTATCGCTTCTCCCGATTTCGGCGGAGGACACCCAGACCCCAATCTCACGTATGCATAGTGCACACTCACTCGTAGAGGCCGTCGAGAGAGGCAAAATCTCATTTGGTGCTGCAAGTGACGGCGATGGGGACCGGAACATGATCTACGGTGTAGGTGCATTCGTGACGCTTGCGGACTCTGTAGCAATCATCGCAGACTGGGCGGAGGTCATTCCTTACTTTAAGAAAGGTGGAGTCAAAGGTCTCGCCCGCAGCATGCCCACTAGTGCCGCTATCGACCTTGTTGCAAAATCTAAAGGCCTCGAATATTTCGAGGTACCAACAGGTATGATATCATCGTCTTTTTTCGACACTCGGTGCTGACAGAAGTCTAGGCTGGAAATTCTTCGGAAATCTCATGGATGCTGGTCGCCTGTCCATCTGCGGCGAAGAATCGTTCGGTACAGGTTTCGACCACATCCGCGAGAAGGACGGTTGTTTGTTCGTCACGACTCTGTGGTTGGGTTGTTCCGCAACTGACATTTTGGGGACAGCCTGGCTTAACATCATTGCAGCTGCCAACGAACAGGACAAGTCCGGGAAATTGTGGGGTATTCGCGAGATTCTTAACAGGCACTATGCGAAATATGGCCGATCGTTCTTCTCACGATACGACTACGAGGAAGTACCGTCTGAGGGTGCACAAAAACTGGTTGACCATGTCAATGAACTCATCAAGTCCTCGTCATTCTCTGGGAAGCTGTATACGTCGTCGGCAACAGGCACATCCTTCACGGTGGGAAACGCTTATAACTTTGACTACACGGACCCGATCGACAAGAGCGTCAGCAAGAATCAAGGGCAGGTCGTGACATTTTCCGACGGTAGCCGTGTTGTTTGGCGGCTCAGCGGGACAGGTAGCCAAGGTGCGACGGTGCGTATGTATGTGGAGCGGTATGTCGGGCCGGAGGCGGGTGAGAAGGAGCTCGGACGGGACACGGGTGGGGGATTGCAGGTACTCATCGACGTCGCGCTGGAAATTAGCAATCTCAAGCAATTCCTTGGCCGCGAGCAACCCACTGTCATCACGGTAAGCGCCCTCCCATTGTTCTCTTTACGCCGAGAGGACTATATTGACCGGATGTCGTGCCAGTAATCTATTTGAAATATGTAGCAGAAGGAAGGCGTCGGACGAAAGAATAGACGGAATAAATGAAATGACTGAACTGTACCTATAGAACGAAGTTTATGCACTTGATTGCAATAATCGTCCGGAATGTCCCAATGTCAATATGTCATACATGTTATGTCCGGAGTAAGGACTGTAGCGTCCCTACAGCTTGACTTGCAGTAATCAGCTAACCCTTTCTTCGGAAATTTAACCGGTCAGGGTGCCTCTCTTTATATTCTGTTATTCCGTCGCTGTGGACGTCTGGAAGATGTTCTCCCCATCTGTCGTGTCGTCGTAGTTATCGCTAGTAATGCACTGTCTCTTGTACGCCTGTACGCCACGCAGAGTAGAGTCGGATGTTATGTTAATCGCTTGGGCGTCATTAATGGTATTATTTGCAGCGTCCTGCTTCGAGTTATCATTCCTCGGGTTCGGATGATCCCACGACAAGACGCAGAGCAAAGCCGTGACCCCACCTCCCATCAAGGCCCGCATCCATACGGGTAAAGGCATTACGCAAACAACGAATCCTTGTTGCAATGTTCGTGACCATATTGTACATGTAGTGCATTGTAGCTGTAGGCCCAATAAACTCCGACAGTTCAGATGCAGCTGCATCCCATCTCGAGACGGATTCAGCGAACAGCGACCAAATCCATCAGTTCCGTCCGCGGGGCAACAGGCGCCCGTCGAGTTTGGCGCGCGTACAACCAATCGCACTGTGCTGGCGGAGAAAAGTGTCCGCTTAAATCAACAGAACCGGTGGTAGCATGAGAACTCACAGATCGTAAGACAATAAGGGAGGAGTGTCGCATCAGAACCAGACAAAAAGATAACGCACCGCATCGTCGGTTGCCAAACCACGCGAGATCTCGGCCTCCTGCTCCACCCGCATTAGGCCTACCCTCCGAAACACCATGCTATCCTACCGCCGTTGTCCCAATATAGTGCGGTGCTTCATGAAGCACTGGTAGTCGGTCGACGCGTCCGGATGTGGAGGTGCCATGACGTGCGGCCACTCACACATTAACCCGAGATTTGAGTTTCGTGTGGAGGTCGGCGTGTACAGGTTGGCCGCCAGGAGAGCACACGCGCAAGCGACGACTCGGTTGATAATCATTTTGACAAAGTAGGTTGGGGATTCAAGAGTGGAACCAACCTTTCTGGTGACGGTTCCCTTTTTCCGAAGGCCCAACAGCCTAGAATTCGGCCTAGAATTCGGATGGACGACGACATGGTAGGTCTATTCTCATTCCATCACACGTCTTGTACTTCGATGTCGGAACCTCCTCGTATATCGAGGGAAAGAGAAAATGGTAATAGATTATGACCAGGCTGAGGAATGAAGACACAGATTTTGAGAGCGAGAGAAACGCCATGGCGAATGTAGTATTTCGTGGCCGTGAGGTAATGGCCAAAGGCCAGTGGTTCTGGTCGACGACGGGAGTGAGGGAAAGCGAAGAGAACCGCGAATTGGTGGGAGTAAAGGGCCATCGTGAGAAAGTATGATAAGCTGTGCAGGACAGGACGCAGCAAACACCCTTATCTCCACGTACCCAACTCTCGACTCAACACAGTACCCACTCAAGCGAAGACACCTCCATATCCTTGCTCTAACATCATAATTCACACACATTAAGACTCTCGAATGGCTAGTTTCGCACAAGATATGTTGAATTCGTGCGTAAATCGCCTTGACCCGTGAATCCCCATCAATAACAATTTCACCAGCCCAGGACCCTCTGCATCGGAGAACTCTGGAATAACGTGTGTCAATCCATGCTTTCTCCAGTGATAACATATCGGGAACCTTGCTTGGACAGCACTCAGATTGCCGAATCCCGAGGAAGTCCGTCCTACCTGCGTGTCGAGATCACTGGTAGTGTCCTGAGTCATCGATCCCCCGATAAGTGTTTAATCTATTTTTTAGTGCTCCGGGCCCACAATGTTCCTAATATCAAGAACCGGTTTGGCAAAAAGAGGCGGTTCTATGTCACTGTAGCCAGTCAGACGACGGTAAAGAAGACATCAAGCGTTCCAACTAAGGGATCGATGGTGGAATGGAACGAGAACGTTGGTACCTTGTGAGACATACCTTTCGTAGTCCTCTTTGTTTCGGCTGAGAATTCTGTTCAGCTACGTACAATCGTCTTCACGTCTTGTACTGTGCCTCTATGCGGCGCGGTTTTCAGGTCAAGATATCCTTATTGGGACGCATGAGATGATACCTCTCGAGTCCCAAAGTGGGTCGTTTCTTATTAGAAACCTCGCTCGTTCGACTAGCTGAACATCTCGGGCGTAGACGTTCCTATTGTCCTTACCAACGTTGGCAGACAGGCTGGACAGTCGACGCTGCCGATCACAGTCAGTGTGTCACTGAACACGGGACCTGCCGAGGATGCTCTCGGTAGCGCCGAGGGGGCCATGAAGATGATTAGCCTCTCGAATACATGGGAAGGTGCTCTTCAGAGGATTAAGTGGGTCATGGATACCGTGAGCTCTGTCGCAGAAGTACGTGCAATGTCCCTTTTTCCAATCCTCGACCGAGCCGAATTTCGTTCTTAGCTTCACCCGTATGCAAAGATGGCATATGGCCTAATTTTTGCGATCCCCAAGGTGACCTGCTTACGTTATCGTCGGATAGCAATGCTTATTCTAGCCTTATTTGGTTGTTAGACCCTCCTGGAACAGTTCCAACGTGACGACAACATCCGAACATTACTTGTCGCCATGCATGATGCGCTTGATCTCACGGGCCAGGAACATACTTTCAAAGCCATCGAGGGCGAGTCGAAGCAGGGCCAAATCCTTACGCTGATGTTGCAGCATGTCTGCAATTGCTGTGACTTTATCCAATCGTATGCGAAGGATTCGCAATTCAGTACGTGATCCTTACCGATTTCGGTGGCCGACGTAAACATGCGGTTTTAGGGAAGCGAGTGTTGAAGAATATCGGTGGCCAAGCTGACAAACAAATTGAGGACTTTCGCATCACCCTTCTCGGACTCCGAAATGCTTTCTTGGATCATGCTGCCATCACTACAGAGATAACTGCACTCCAAATTCTGGACGACGTGGGAATAATATCTGCCAATATTGGCAATATTTCAAGTCAGCTTGATGGGACGGCTACCCGACTGAAGTGGGTATCGAGCCAAGTTTCAGACGCCGGTACGTAGTCCCGATACCTTGGGGGTTATCGATCTGAGGGTTGTGACAGAGCTAGATGCAAAGATCCGAGAAATCCCATATGGGATAGGTTCGCGCTTCGCACCTGAGAAAGGTTGTCTTCCCGGAACACGCATTGCCTTCTTGGACTTCATCGCCAATTGGGTGGACAACCCCGACTCTGAGCGTAGTCTCATTCTTTTTGGTCAAGCAGGCACGGGAAAATCATCGATTGCAAATGATATCGCGCGTCATTTTGACACAATGCACCGCCTTACGTCATCGTTTATCTTTCTGCGTAAGGAGCAATCCAAACGCGAGGCCTACCACCTCTTCACGACTCTTGCTCGCGATCTCTCCGACCGTTATCCATCATTTAAAGCCGCACTTGGAGAGGTCATCAAGGACAACACTTCTCTTCGAGTCGGCACTCGTGACTATCCCACGCTTTTTCAATCCCTTATCCTGGAGCCGCTCAAGGATCTGCACACCGTTGGTCCTATTCTTGTTGTAATTGACGCCTTAGACGAGAGCGGGGATGTGGCCGGTGAAAACGGGTTACACAAATTTCTTGCTAAAAACCTGTCTAGACTTCCATCGAACTTCCGTGTGCTGATCACCTCACGGCCAGAGGACGGCATCGAGTCTGAGTTCGTTGGAGCTCCATCGGTCTGCATCAAATACATGAGCGATCTTGAGCTAGCCGCTAAAACACATGATGATATTCTCGCCTTTCTTCGTACGACGCTCGTCTCTGAAGAGCTCAATATTTACTGCCCTGAGCTGGCAACAAAGGCGGAGGGATCGTTTCAGTGGGCGGCGGTCGCCTCTGGATACATCCTTAAACCTCCCGGTTCCTTTGGTTTTAGCAAGAAAAAGTGCATAGGACATCTTTTGAGACTCACCGCAGACTATCGTAGGCAAGACCCGTTGGACGAGCTGTACAAAGAAGTCTTAGAAGGATATATTATTGACCAAGAAGCACGACAACTATTCCGCTCTGTCGTGGGGCAGCTCATTACTGCATTTGAACCCCTCTCCATCCGTTCACTGATCACTTTGCGACATCACACCTCCTATGACGACGACGACGATTCTATTGTTGAAATGCTCCGTCGCCTAAACTCGCTACTGAGTAATGTGAATTCATCTGACCAAAACCTTCCGGTTGTTCCTCTCCATACATCATTTCGCGACTTCTTGACAAATCAAGAGAAGAGCGGCGAGTTTTATATTGACCTTCGCCATCCTCATCGTGATTTGGCCCATTCCTGTCTTGGTTCAGTGCTGCACGACCTCAAGTTCAACATCTGTAACCTCGAATCATCGTATCTTGCCAACAGCGATGTCAAAGACCTTAAATCCCGCATTGCCGAACATATCCCACCTATTCTGTTGTACGCCTGTCGATACTGGGATGCTCATTTAAAACATTTGGGATTCGAAACTGATCTCTTCGACAAACTTCGAGCGTTCTTCGACAAGAATTTTCTATTTTGGCTAGAGGTGCTTAGCTTGACAAGTAATGTCCGTCTTGCTTTACCCGCATTGTCGTCTCTGGATGTTTGGCTAGCATCTGGTCAAGTTGTGAGTATAACTGTTGATTCGATGAGGCAGGCAAACAACTAATAGCTATGATCGGAACAGGTTTCTCAAGTGGAAGTAGGGAAATTGCGGGCATTCGTCAACGACGGCTCTGCATTTGTACGGTATTTCGGGATAGCGATGACAAAGAGTGCTCCGCATGTGTATCTTTCTACTCTGCCGTTTGCGCCGACTTGTTCCCTTGTCTCTGCACATTATTCCAGGAAATTTCCTGGAACGGTACGCGTAGAAAGTGGGCGATTGTGTCATTGGCCGTCATCGGAGATGGTGATTTCAACCGTTGGGAGCGAGGTCAATTCCATTGGCCTCTCACCGGATGGCCAGCGCATCGTCTCAGGCTCTTACGATGGAACAATTCGTGTGTGGAACGCCACGACGGGAGAGACAGAGTCAGGCCCGTTTACTGGACACACGGACTCGGTCTCGTCTGTGGGGTTCTCTCCAGATGGCCACCGCATCGTCTCAGGCTCGCGCGATGGAACAATTCGTGTGTGGAACGCCACGACGGGAGAGACAGAGTCAGGCCCGTTAACTGGACACACGGATTCGATCTGGTCTGTGGGATTCTCTCCAGATGGCCAGCGCATCGTCTCAGGCTCGAACGATCGAACAATTCGTATGTGGAACGCCACGACGGGAGAGACAGAGTCAGGCCCGTATACTGGACACACGGATTCGATCTGGTCTGTGGGATTCTCTCCAGATGGCCAGCGCATCGTCTCATGCTCTTCCGATCGAACCATTCGTGTGTGGAACGCCACGACGGGAGAGACAGAGTCAGGCCCGTTTACTGGACACACGCATTCGGTCTGGTCTGTGGGATTCTCTCCAGATGGCCAGCGCATCGTCTCATGCTCTTCCGATCGAACCATTCGTGTGTGGAACGCCACGACGGGAGAGACAGAGTCAGGCCCGTATACTGGACACACGGATTCGGTCTGGTCTGTGGGATTCTCTCCAGATGGCCAGCGTATCGTCTCAGGCTCTTACGATGGAACAATTCGTGTGTGGAACACCACGACGGGAGAGACAGAGTCAGGCCCGTTTACTGGACACACGGATTCGGTCTTGTCTGTGGGATTCTCTCCAGATGGCCAGCTCATCGTCTCAGGCTCGGGCGATGGAACAATTCGTGTGTGGAACGCCACGACGGGAGAGACAGAGTCAGGCCCGTTTACTGGACACACGCATTCGGTCTGGTCTGTGGGATTCTCTCCAGATGGCCAACGCATCGTCTCAGGCTCGAACGATGGAACAATTCGTGTGTGGAACGCCACGACGGGAGAGACAGAGTCAGGCCCGTATACTGGACACACGGATTTGGTCTGGTCTGTGGGATTCTCTCCAGATGGCCAGCGCATCGTCTCAGGCTCTTACGATGGAACAATTCGTGTGTGGAACGCCACGACGGGAGAGACAGAGTCAGGCCCGTTTACTGGACACACGGATTTGGTCTGGTCTGTGGGATTCTCTCCAGATGGCCAGCGCATCGTCTCATGCTCGCGCGATGGAACCATTCGTGTGTGGAACGCCACGACGGGAGAGACAGAGTCAGGCCCGTTTACTGGACACACGCATTCGGTCTTGTCTGTGGGATTCTCTCCAGATGGCCAGCGCATCGTCTCAGGCTCGGACGATGGAACAATTCGTGTGTGGAACGCCACGACGGGAGAGACAGAGTCAGGCCCGTATACTGGACACACGCATTCGGTCTTATCTGTGGGATTCTCTCCAGATGGCCAGCTCATCGTCTCAGGCTCGGACGATGGAACAATTCGTGTGTGGAACGCCACGACGGGAGAGACAGAGTCAGGCCCGTTTACTGGACACACGCATTCGGTCTGGTCTGTGGGATTCTCTCCAGATGGCCAACGCATCGTCTCAGGCTCTTACGATGGAACAATTCGTGTGTGGAACGCCACGACGGGAGAGACAGAGTCAGGCCCGTTTACTGGACACACGGATTCGGCCGTGTCTGTAGCATTCTCACCAGATGGCCAACGCGTCATCTCATCAGGATCTGCATCAATCCGTATGTCGGATTTAACGACAGGCAAGATGGAAGCTACTGGACAGGTCAACTTTAATGATCAATCCGAGATGAACGACGAGGGATGGGTACTTGGTATCAATGACGAGCTCTTAACGTGGATTCCGCCAGTACACAGGGAATGTCTTCACCGCCCAAGCAATATCTGGGTTGTGGGCGAACATGAAACTCGCTTGGATTTTTCCACTTTCGTGGGGGGTGACAGTTGGAGTACTTGTATCAACACCTAGATAGAACCGCGGCAACGACGTATTTTTGCTTAGAGGGTTGATAACAATAAGAGCTCAGTATCTAGCCCTGGACAATGGTGTTGGTATTGGTGGCTCGGACTTATTATATGAGTATTTTCATATCACATCACCGCAGCCAAACTGCGGCATTAGCAGCGGTACCACCAGTGTTGAAGGGCAATCGACCTATCGTCGAGAGCTCATGCACAAGCTTGAAACTCGCGAGGTTTCAATGTGTACCAACAGACTTGATATGACATGTAGCCCCGTGCGGGGTTGATATCGCAAACGTATGCTGAAACTCGGACTCGAAGTGACGGAACGTCAATTGCCTCTGCGGCACGCGCGGCCTGAAACCGACCCGTACATACAGAGACTCGGATGCACGACTTGAGAGAAGATTCGAAGGCGGAGCGGATTCCGCAGAGGAAGAGTAGGACGCATGGATAGAGAGCAGACGGGAATCGTTAACGCAAAGGTAAAGTAGATATGCATGAAGATCTAGTACGAGACATGTTTGTTTTTTCATATACATCGAGCTTAGTAATCAAATAGTAATGTATCGTTTCGGTATCGTTTCGAGCCCAGCGAGGACATAGTCCTTACAGTAGTGTCAGTAGGAGGGAAGAACAGCCGGGGCGGTATAAGGAGTGAGCGAGGAGGGAAGACACAAGAAACTCGGGAACGGAGGGCTCCTTGAACCGCTACCACCACCATGGTACGTTTTTCCCACGGCAAAGACCGGGGCAGGGATGGACTAGGACAGGGAGCACGCCACAATAGTGGTAGTTCTCCCCCCTAGTCCTCGAACACCGTCGGCCCAAGCAGGGACAATCGCATCCCGAAACCGAACCACCCAACCTAGGGCAAACGAAGCCCTCAAATGAGCAACGAATAGCTTAGACTTGTTAGATACACACCAACCGCCGTAAGTGCCCACGATAAACCTTTGTACATCGAACACACAGAAAACCCTGAAAATAAGAAATAAAACATGACTTACTCACCCAAATCCCATGGCACAAGAACCCCAACCATCGTCAAACCCAACTCAAAGTGGTCATCCCTACCGAAACAAACTAAAAGAACTGACACCCCCCTACCGAGAGACAACCACCCGAAACCCTCTACCGGCAACAACAACAACAACACGTTCCTGAGGCAACGCCACCATCACTTCACTAGCCCTGCAGTAAGACCTTTGCTCCCGTTAATCTTAAAAACACGACCAACGCACCCCCAAACGTAAAACAAAACCCAGCCTACAATGGACCTAGGCCCTGCTATAGGTGACATTAAGTACGTATAAAAACAACAAAGGTATTAACTGACAAAAACAGACATATCATGACGATGAACCCCCCACAAACCCATTCCCAACCCACCCAATCTGCTCCAGAGCTAACCTCTAGAGAACCCCCCACTAGGATCACAACGGTAGCTCGACTAGCAGCAGCTAGTAGCCCAGCGACAGCAGCTGTCGAACCCAGGAAAAACAGGAGGAAACGCAAAAGTAAATATGCACGTCTTTCCCGTAAAACATGCTAACCTAAAGCCTGACAATGACAGGCTCCCAGTCACCCACAACGGCCACGGGGACACAGGACACTAACGCTACCTCTGAGCCCTCCCTTATGCCAACCATCACGACTATGGAAGTACCAGCTGAGGCAGTCAGACCGCAACAACCCAACCCCACTACGCTACTGGTCCAGTACCCATCCTCAGAGCCAGGGAGCACCCCCCCACCCTACGGGATGGCGCCTTTCCAAAATGAGGACACCCCTACTCCACCGGCCACCCCCACAAGGCCCAAACGTACAGCCCCCAGCGCCCCACCCCAACTGAACAATGAGGACACAGATGTTCAGATGCTACCCGCCCCCAACATCCACCAACTCACACCCAACCTTACGCCACAAGGCATGCACACCCCGGACCCCACAGGGCCCCACCGTAAGAAAAGACCATCCTCAGTAAGAGGCCTGGTAGCAGCAGACCACACAGACCCACATACTGGACAACCCCTCCCCCGGAACACGCTAGACAAGTACACAAAAGGACCTATGCCCCGGGTCCAAGACGACCATCCCACATCTATCTTCAACAACCTGGATCTTGACCTGATCAGCGACTGGGAGGCCCTTGAGCGCGGAAAACTCATTGCACAGCCATTCGACATTGAAGCAAAGGACTCCCAGGAAAGTTTAAGAGACAGACTCCTTGCCGCAATTGCGGAAATCACCAAGTCACAAAACGTGGGAGTCACCACCCCCCGCGCAAGTGCCGAAGCAATAAGGACAAACCAAGCCCCCACAGCCTTCCTGATATACAATCTGACGACTGAACAAACTGGCTTCCTCCTTGACCAAGGAATCTGGTCATCCATCTCCATCACCTTCCGTGTTACTCCACTAGGTCCTGTATGCCCCGACTTCCTGTTCACGATCAAAGGGATTGCTTCCATGACCAAGGACGATCTGGAGGAAATAGTAAAACAAGTCTGGAAGGACGCCGAGTCTGAAAACTTCACCTACATGCTGATACAGGAACAACAAGATGATGAACGCGTGGAAGCTCAAGAAGCAGCAGACGAATTCACCTCGTCCGCCTATCTCACCCGTCTTGACATCAAATTTCCAGGAGATATCCTCATCCCGCAATACAACGTCTACACGAAGGGCCAAAAATCTGCAAACATTGGCATATGGTTCGAGCTCAGGGAGTATTTCTCGAAACGTATTTACACGGCAACCACAATAGGCAGGGGAACCACGAAAATCAGACCATTCACCTGTGGCATATGCCATGGAGTAGACCATCCACGCGGGCTATGCCCTTTCCTGAGCATTGAGGGCTGGAACGGTGACGGGCTAGGTTGCCTCTACGCGTAGGAACACTGCCCTAAGCAACCTGAGCTACCCTGGGTTCGGGGAGGCGTGAGGTGTTGAAGCCGGTCGTGCAGGCCTCCGCGTGGCGCGTAACTTCGCACAAGTATCGGCTTCGGCCGAAGGTACGTCGCTTTAAGATCGCTAAGGGTGCGGATGCGTGCCGGACGCTGGGGACTACGAAGAGTGAGGGGAACTGGGCCCTGCAGAGCTCTGAAGCCCTGAGGGGAACACTAAGATTTCCTTTCCTTCGGTATAAAGGTAGATACAGGAAGTGTTATATAGAGAAACAGAGAAGAGGATCTAGAGATGAGAATCTAATCTAGGGTGTAAGGAATATAAGGGACAACTGAAGCGAGGTAGCCAAACCAAAGAGGATAACCAAATGGTATATAGTTGTAATAGGCCGAAGCGGCCGAAGCGTGGGAAAGTGCCGAGAGTCGGCCGAAGCGCGGGAAAGAGCTGAGAGTCGGCCGAAGCGTGGGAATGGACCGAGCTGCTGGAGCGGTGCGGGAAAGTGACCAAAGGGGCACTTTACCTGGCCAGCCGTGCACAGGGCGTATTATCCTCTCCCAACTGAGATCTTGACTGTCCTCAGTCATCGGTGCACGCAGGAACAGAGCTGAAGGAAGTACAGGACAGTAAGGGTTTGAGGTTGACTGGTGCCTAGGAAAGCCTTGTGGACAATGCAATCCATCCGGATCGGCTGAACTGTGCTGGTATTTCGGGTCAAGTCGGATCTGCCGTGCGTGGTGTCGCGGAAGTTGAAAATGAGTTCTCTTGAATGCATGGTCGTCGTCGTCGCCTAACCGAGCTGCCGAAGTCCGCGCGATTGTGGTGCAACAGTGCACGAGTGTTGCAAATCTTGGCAGTGCCGCCCTCAACGATCTTCGCCTATCGCTAAGTTGCTCTTGTTGGGCACATACTTGCGCGCCCTGGAAACACTGTTGCCGACTTCTAGAACCGGTCCAAACGCTTGCATAAACCGCTGATGTCTGCGCGATGCCGGTGCAGTTGCTACTGTACTTATACTTGCCCAGACTCCTTGGCTTGTGTCGCTTCTGCCGGGTCGGTCTGCATGTGCTGCGCAAGTCGCTGTGGTTGTTGTACTTGTTGTTGTGGTCGCCTCTAGCTGTTGTCGGCCTAAGAACGTGCCGCGAGCATCCGCAAGCTTGTGGGACTGATGTTGAAGCCACCCTAGTGACGATGCCAAGTTGCTCTTGACTGCTCTTGCCGAAGCTGATCCGCGGGTCCTGCGCACGTCGCCGCGGAAATAGAAAACGTTGTTGCAAGTATTGTCGGCTCTTGCCAATCTTCGGCAGTGCCGCCGGGGTCCGCGCGCATATGGCACTACCTCTGAAGCCTCGTACTTGCGCTCTTATCTTGGCCGAAGTACTCCTGACTAGTCTGTATTGCATTCCTTCGTGCATGTCGCTGCGGAACCTGTAATCGCTTCTGTAGACGTGCGAGATGGCCCTTAGTACCCGGTCGAAAATGGATAATCCGCGCGACTGTGGCGCGGTCGGCATGGCTGTAAAATGGACTATGATCGAAGTAGCTCGAAGAATGCTGCTTCTTGTGAAGCCGAGTTGTGTTGGCTGCCTGCGTGCCACTGCGGAAGTCGCAAACTTGATTGTCGGTGCATGATGATGTTCTTTCCGCATGGCTGAGCTGTCGAGGTCCGCGCTGTGCTGGTGCTGTCGCCGCTGCACTTGCTCTTGTGGTACTCTGTGATACATGTCGCTCTTGGTAAGGTAGACTTGCACCTCTTGCACACGTCGCTGCGGGGGTTGTAAATGGTGTCGAAAGTACTGTAAACCATCGCCGATCTTCGGCCGAGCCGCCGATGTCCGCGTGACTGTGGTGCAGTTACTAAGGACTTGGGCTTGCACTCCCATCTGCGCTGAGGTACTCCTATCAACAATGCCTTTCGCACCCTTGTGCACGATGCCGCGTGACTTGTAAGTACTGCTGCCGACGAGTAATAGCATCCTTAGCCTTCGGCCGAAGCTGGGGAATCCGCGCGACTGTGGCGTGGTCGCAAACTTGCCTGCGCTTGAGGTGTCTTGGTGTGTGCTGTTCTTCATGAAACTGGGTTGCCTTGGCTGCCTGCGTGCTGTCGCGGATGTTGCAAACTTGTTTGTTGGTGCATGGTAACGTTCTTTTCGCCTAGCCGAGCCGCTGAGGTCTGCACAACTGTGGTGCGATGGCTGGTATTCATGTGCCCGAGGAACTTCGCCAATGTTGCTCTTGTGGTAAGGCGGAGTCGCTCCTGCCATGCGTGCCTCTGCAAGTCTTGGACGTATTGCTGCCGGCACATAAACCTTGTCTGGGGCTTCATACAGGCTGCCGATGTCTGTGTGGTGCTGGCACTGTTGCCACTGCACTCGCTCTTGAGCTACTCTGTGCTGCATGTCGCTCTTGGTAAGGTAGGTTCGCGCCTCTTGCGCACGTTGCTGCGGGGGCTGTAAATGGTGTCGCAAGTATCGTAGGCCATCGCCGAACTTCGGCCGAGCCGCCGATGTCCGCGTGAATGTGGCATAGTTACTAAGGCCTTGTGGTCGCAATCCCATCCATGCCGAGGTACTCCTAATAATATTGCCTTGCGCTTCCTTGTGCACGATGCCGCGGGACTTGTAAGCGCTGCTGCTGATGAGTGATACTGTCCTTAGTCTTCGGGCGAAGCGCGAACAGTCGCGCGATTGTGCCATGGCCGACAACTGTCCTGGGCTTGTAATAACCTGCCGGGAGTCGCTCCTTGTGAAACCGAGTCCTCTCTGCTGTACGCATTGTTGCTGGAGCTCCGTCTCTCCACTTGAGATACCTTGAGGCCTGAACTGACTCCAGCCTGGGCCATGGTCTGGTCCTCCTGGGTCAAACGCGAAGCACTTAGTGAGAGGTGGGTACTGCCTGAGCCGAAGCGATCGCCCGAGGGTGTCGCATGCATTGAGGGTGACAATCTGGTCGATACCAATGCGTGTGCTGATTACTTTCATGCCATCTGGGACCTGATTCTCCTCCCAACTGAAAAAATGACTGTCCTCAGTCATGTGCGCATGTCCGAAAATGGTGGGGGCTGCCTGTACGATGTCCGGGGGCTTGCGTGGGTGGAAGAGTAACTTCCAAGCTGTTTCTCGGCATCGGGTTGTGAGCCAATTATCGCTGGGCTCGGCGCTGTGCCGCTCATCGCATCGGCCGATGAAATACAAAAAATATGGAAGAGGGGTGTGGGAAGACGCTTGTGGTGGACGCTGAGCTCGCTGACGCATGTGGACTGATACTAACTGAGAAACCTGACTTCGTGGCCATCGTGGCCGACTCCTGATCGCTTTGGGGGTATTGGGAACTTGATTCGCTAACTGGGGACACTCGGGGTCCGAAACACTAAAACGCATGCTGAGGGGGGGGATGCAAATTGGATCGCTGATACTGGGGGATATGCTGGCTGGATGGGGGATGCTAGCGAAGACACTGGAAGGGGGAGGGACTTTGGTGATGCTAGAGGCGGAGTCACTGTAGGTGGAGAGGGGGGTGCTGACTTGCACATTAGTACTAATCAGACTGTGGACGCTTAGGCTCAAGGAAGCGTAGCCTGCTAGCAAAACTAGAAGCCACAGGGTAATGCGAGTACTGAACGAGACCTCTGAGGGTATTGCAAGTGTGTGGGCTTCTAGGGCTGAGGTACTGGGGGTGATGCCGATGCTAAGGCCTGGTGGGACGCTGGGTATTTTGCAGGTGGGATCGCAGGTACTGGAGGGGTCAGAGACACTAGATGGATTGTCGGTGGTATTGGAGATGCTTGCGGTGACTATGCGGGCCTCACAATCACTGTGGGTTTCTATGACCGATGCCGGAGCTGAATGATGCTTCGGCCGAAGAATGCTGCATTCAACACCACTGAAACTGGGTGGTGCGGTCAGGTCTTCGCTCGGTGATCCGAGGACTTCTGGTGCGATGCCCGATGGTGCCGCGGGCCCATGGGCTTCTATAATTGGTATTGGTGCTGGTTGATGCTTCGGCCGATCAATGCCATACTCGGGACCACTGAAACTGGTTTGTGCGGTCGGGTCTTCGCTTGGTGAGCCGAGGACTTCTGAGGCGATGCCCGAGGGTTCCGCGGGCCCATGGGCTTCTATAATTGGTACTGGGCCTTGAGGACGCTTCTCTGGTCTTGCCTCTTCTTCCTCCGGGACGCAAGTGAGCTGTAATGGGGCTTTCTTGACTGGGTTCTTCGCCTCTGTCCTCTGTGCAGTCAGGGGCTTCGCTTTGTTTGACAATGGCTGCGCTGAGACTATTGAGCATTCTATGGGTGTGCTAGTGGGTATGTCAGCTTGGCCGAACTGTAGCGCTGGTTGGAACAAGTGTGCTGCTGGTGGCAGTAATGAAATTGGTATGGAAGTCACTGGGATTGCGGTGGAGGCCCTCGGCTCATCGCGCAGTGCCGATATGAGGGGCGCGAGACACTTCCATGTGGTTTTATGCACTGCGGCAACTGGGTCGGGCTGTGCTGGTGAAGGGGACTGTGGAGCGAGCGGAAATGCAGAAACTTGCTGCAGCAGTGTCGGTATAGCTGTCGCAGGTGTCGCAGGTGTCGGGAAAGCCGGCGAAAGGATCCACGGTACTTGTACACAAGGCGCGTGGCGCTGCCATCTAAGGATGTATAGTGCGGCTTTATAGATGTCTTCTACCTTGTACGGGTCAGCTGGGAGATGGTTAGGGAGAATTCGCTTGAGCCTAGAGCGAACAGCCATGGCTAAGACTGGCTCAAAACCTGCAAAGAAGTAACGCTCTTGCTCTGCCAAGCCGAGGCGATTCTTGGAGATGAGGAAGCGGGAAATTGTGATGAACTTGCGGTTGTATTCTCCAAGTTCTTGTTCAGAGCGAATCTGGCTGTGTGTGCGAGCCGCTACCAGTGTCTCAAGCTCTTCAAGTGTGGGTTGTGCCGCTTCAACTTCCGGGTACAATTCAATTATCTCCTCCTTGAAGTCTTCATATGAACAGGTGGGATCACTAAATGCAAATGCTGTCCTCCAAAGTTCTTCTATTTCGGCCTCACTGTGGTACATGACTGCTGCCAACTTCTTCTCTTGAGTGTCCGAGATGCTGTGCTTTAAGAAGAGGAACTCTAGGCGGTCAAAGTAGCGCTTGATTGAAAGGGGGTGGGTGATATTCAGAATAGGTGCGCTCCGCTCCCCCTGGCATGGCAAGTCTTGAAATGGCATCGCAAAGGTCACCAGGGGGCGTAACTGGATCGGCTAGAGGTAGGAGTTATGTCGGCCGATTTCTGGAGAGTCGCCTAGACTTTTCGGAACAAGGGGATGAGGTCGCTTGAAGGTCCTATTGCCGAAAGCAGTGAAACTCGGCCGAAAGGGTTATACTGGAGAGTCGGGTAAAACAGGGAAATGAAGGTAAATGAAGGGGGGTGTTAGAAACACTCTGAATTGGGTGTATTGGTTGTAGGCAGCCGCTGAATGGCTGGATGTCGCTGTGGAATGGAATCGTAGTCGAGAATCGCTTCTTGAGGCCTACAGACGAAAGAACACTTCTACCTCCCCACGTTGGCCACCAGAAATGACGGGCTAGGTTGCCTCTACGCGTAGGAACACTGCCCTAAGCAACCTGAGCTACCCTGGGTTCGGGGAGGCGTGAGGTGTTGAAGCCGGTCGTGCAGGCCTCCGCGTGGCGCGTAACTTCGCACAAGTATCGGCTTCGGCCGAAGGTACGTCGCTTTAAGATCGCTAAGGGTGCGGATGCGTGCCGGACGCTGGGGACTACGAAGAGTGAGGGGAACTGGGCCCTGCAGAGCTCTGAAGCCCTGAGGGGAACACTAAGATTTCCTTTCCTTCGGTATAAAGGTAGATACAGGAAGTGTTATATAGAGAAACAGAGAAGAGGATCTAGAGATGAGAATCTAATCTAGGGTGTAAGGAATATAAGGGACAACTGAAGCGAGGTAGCCAAACCAAAGAGGATAACCAAATGGTATATAGTTGTAATAGGCCGAAGCGGCCGAAGCGTGGGAAAGTGCCGAGAGTCGGCCGAAGCGCGGGAAAGAGCTGAGAGTCGGCCGAAGCGTGGGAATGGACCGAGCTGCTGGAGCGGTGCGGGAAAGTGACCAAAGGGGCACTTTACCTGGCCAGCCGTGCACAGGGCGTATTAACGGCCCAAAATGTCGTACCGGTGAGATATTTAGAGGCAGAGAGAGCGGCTCTCGAGGGGGAAATGATCGTGCCTACGGGCCAAGGGCAAACAGATTCACACCCCGAGCGTAACTAGGCACATTAAAAGAACGCCCAATAGTAAAATACTTTAGTTAGAAAAAGTCTAAACAAAAGGCTGAGAGCCACCGTAGTACACTTAAATACGAAACCCTGAAAAATGAGACACCAGCGCGATGCCCCAAAGCAACACCTCTCAGAACGTCCCTATGAGCACTCCAGTCCCTGCCCGAGCACAAAACGAACGGAGCCGTATTGGCAACAATCACAATGGTACACAGCCATACCTCCCCATACCAGGGGCCGTCGCAACACCAGCACGGAACCAGAAAAACCTAAGACGTAGAGCAAACATAAACATAGCTACACTTAACATGAATGGCTTCACGGCACCAACAAGCCACATGAGCGGCATAGGAAAATGGGCCGCAATCAACCGCACCCTTAATACCCATAAAGTCGCGATCCTAGCCCTACAGGAAACCCACCTGGACAGGGAGCGGGTTCAGGAAATACTCAGAAGTTTCGGTAAGAAAATGGACATAATCACCTCAGAACACCTGACGAACCCACGTGCCTCAGCTGGAGTGGCCTTCGTCATAAACAAATCGTTAATATCCCCTGAGACATATAAAGCAACAGAGATGATAAGCGGCCGAGCCCTGGCACTGAAAATAAAATGGCACCAAGCAGAAGAATCAACACTCATAAACATCTACACCCCAAACAGCAAAGTGGAGCACCCCAACTTCTGGGGACGCCTTGAACAGGAATGCAGTATCCACAGTCTTGGCCACCCGGACTTCATGCTAGGGGACTTCAACCTCACGGAAGACCCGATAGACCGTACCCCCATACAAAATGACGATGAGAACATGGTAAACGCCCTTCGAGACCTAAGACACCAATTAGGACTAGTAGATACCTGGAGACACATGAACCCCACAGAGAGATCCTTCACATATAGAGCTACAGCCGGCGGCCAGCAAATAAAATCGAGACTAGACAGAATCTATGTTGCGAACCAAAAAACAGCGCTTACCTACGATTGGAAAATAATACCAACGGCAGTCCCAACCGACCACTGGCTCGTGACGACAAAGTTTGCCCCAACACGTGCTCCTCATATAGGGAAAGGATGGTGGATGTGGAAGACGCAGCTACTAAAAAACAGGAACCTGATGAAAGCGGTAAAAGAAAGAGGGATGAAACTGGAAGAAGACCTGAGAGAGCTAGAACGATCTAACCCCGCACGAGAAAATAAAAACCCCCAAACACTGTGGAAAGAATTCAAAAAGGACATTAAGATACTAGCCAAACAAGCATCTAAAGACTCACACAAAAAATGCACAGCATGGAAAAAAGGACTACAGAAAGACCTAAAGGAGATTGCAAACAACCCAGACTTAGATAGGAACGACAATTTAAGAGTAAATGAGGCGTACCTGGCAAACGAACTAGAACACCTTGAGAAAATTGAGGCGCGGGACCGGAAAGAATACTACAGTGCAAAACTACTTGACCACGGAGAAAGACTAGGTGGAATATGGTCAGCCCTAAGCAAAGAAAACAAGCCTAGAGACTTAATAAAACACCTTAAAATCCCTAACACTGTCCCCCCACAGTATGAACGCAACACGAAGCGTATGGCACAGCTAGCAAGAGACTATCATGAAAATCTGCAAAATGAGGAAGACTCAGTACAACCAAATGAAGAAGAATACGCACGCAGAATACACACCCAGCTGAATGAAATCCCCCAGGAACAAAGACTCGATGAAGAAAATAGGGAAGAAACCTGGAAGATAAGCGAAGAACTGGTACGGAAAGCCCTAAAAATAGCAAAGAATGGCTCTGCAACAGGCATGGACGGCTGCCCATACGAACTATGGAAGTCCATAAACAATGACTATGAAGTGGCGCACAAACAAAAAAGAAAAAGCTTTAACATAGTAAAAGTACTCACCACGCTATTCCAGGACATACAACAGTATGGCGTTGACGAAAACTCTGACTTCTCACTGGGATGGATGTGCCCAATCTTCAAAAAGAAAGACCCCTCAGATATCAGTAACTACCACCCGATCACCTTACTCAACACGGATTATAAGACACTCACCAAGGTGCTGGCCCTCCAACTTCTTGAGCGCATCCCCAACCTCGTCCACCCAGACCAAGCAGGATTCATCCCGAAAAGGTCAATTTTTGACCACATAAGACTCGCACAAACGATCCTCAACTACGCGGAGGTGACAGAGGAAAACGGCGTAATAGTAGCCCTAGACCAAGAAAAAGCATACGATAAGATAAAGCACCGCTACCTCTGGGAAACGCTAGAAGCTTTCAACTTACCTCTGCAATTTGTCGACATGGTTAAGGAACTATACCGACACACATATACCCAGGTGGCTATAAATGGAGTCTTCAGCCCCCCATTCCGAGTAACAAGAGGCGTGAGACAGGGTGACCCCCTCTCATGCCCCCTTTTCGACCTAGCAATAGAACCACTGGCATGCACCTTCAGGAACTCGGAATGCGTTGCAGGATTCGCAATCCCCAGCCTAGACAGAAACGTCAAAATAACACTCTTTGCAGACGACACAAACCTTTTCCTCAGTGAACATGATCGCTTCGACGATGTAGGAGACATCATCACTAACTGGTGTCAAGTGTCAGGCACCAAGTTTAACACAGAAAAAACCAAAATAATACCAATCGGCACAGAAGCACATAGACAGAAAGTCATCTCTACAAGGAAACTGAACGCACTTGATAACAGACCACTGAAAGACAGCATAAAAATAGCCAAAGATGGCGACGCAGTAAGGATACTAGGGGCATGGATCGGGAATAATGTCAACAACACCGCTCCCTGGGAACCCATCATAGACAAAATGAGAACAAAGATAAAAAGATGGCTGAACACGCACCCAACACTATATGGAAAACAACTAATAATCCAAGCGATAATAGGGGGCCACACACAATTCCTCACGAAAGCGCAAGGGATGCCAAGCCACATAGAAAACGCCATTACTAAGATGATCAGAAACCTCATCTGGGACGGGGAAAAAGCACCACGCATAGTGATGAAAACGCTGCAACAACCGATCGAAGAAGGAGGCCTAAAGATACTAAACATCAAAGCGAGAAATGAAGCAATCGAAATAATGTGGCTCAAATCATACCTTAACTTCACGCCCAACTGCCCCGCCTGGGCAGCAATAACAGACATCATCATAACAGCAGCAGCACCACCAGGAGCCTCAGGTGTAGCGCTCATGAACTGCTTCCTACAATCCTGGAACCCCCCCACACGAGGTCCGAGAGTGACAACGCTAGGACATGACATCACCAGAATGCTCAAAATCGCGAAGAAATATAAGACCAACTTAGCCGCAATAAGACTTTCTAAGGACTTACGAGCACGCCTTCCTGCATGGTACCACCTACAAGCAGAACCGCGCCCCCTAACGAGCGCAGCATCAAAGTGTCTCCTGAAAAAACACGGAGTTAAAAGTGTAGCGGACCTCATGAGACTAACAGCACGACTGAGAAACAACATCCAAATAACACACCACGTACCAGAACAACAATGCGTATGCATAGACTGCATAGAAGACTGCATAAAGGGCTGCACAAACCCACACAGATGCGCGACCGAAGGACTTACGAGAATAAACGAGACAGCACCCAAGCTAAACCCTCTGGCCCTAGGTGACCACCACGACAACCTATCCCTGACACGAACAAGAAAAGCAAAAAACATCAATGCACGAGCAAACGATGAGGAGATATTATTTGACCCAACAATTACCTGTAAAAATGACCTGGCCGAATGCTTCAGGATATTCACCGACCCAGACCGGATATCCACATACCCAGCAACCTGACCCTATGCAGTGGGCATAAACCTCAACCACCAGAAGGTCATCATATACACAGATGGCACATGTTACAACAATGGGAAGGAGAACGCCCAATGCGGCAGCGGAATATGGCTTGGCCCAGACGACAGGAGGAACACCGCCATTAGAGTCCCTGGAAACCGCCAATCAAACCAAGTGGGAGAATTAGTCGCTGTAATTAAAGCAGTAAACGCAGTACCTACATTCTGGCCACTGCTCATAAAAACCGACTCAAAATATGTGATAAACGGCCTAACGAAACACCTAGGCGAGTGGGAAGACAAAGGATGGATAGGCGTCCAGAACGCGAATATTTTCAAAACGGCAGCATACCTGCTAAAAAAATGAACAGCCACGACCCATTTCGAATGGGTAAAAGGACACAACGGAGAGCTGGGTAACGAAGAAAGCGACACTCTGGCAAAAGAAGGTGCTGAAAAGGATGACACAGACGAGCTTATCCTAGACATACCAAAAAACTACGACTTGCAAGGCGCAAAACTCGCGACCATCACACAGGCAATAGCATACAAAGGCATATGCAATCGCACCGCCCCACGCAAACGCCCGACAACGGAAAGGAACCTTAGCACGATAAAATCAGACATAGCCATGTTCAACAGAACAAAGGAGACCTCACGAACAATATGGAAGAACATCCAGAAGCAATCGATCCGCCCAAAGATACAGCAATTCATGTTCAAGGCCATACATGGCACCTTCATGATCGGCAAATTCTGGGAAAACATACCGAACCATGAGCACAGACAGTGGTGCTCCACCTGCCATATCACAGGAATCAATGGAACACATACTACTTGAATGCAGCGCTCCTCCCACAAGCGTAATATGGAATCTAGCGAGAACCCTCTGGCCCCACGCAAGAGAACAATGGCCTACACCAAGCCTAGGAACAATCCTCGGCTGCGGCCTACTCGTAGTCCCTAACACAGAAGAAGAGGAGCAAATAAGAGATGAAAACGAAAGACGCACCTCGAAACTGCGCCCAAACAGACTCCTACAGATCCTATACTCGGAATCGGCCTACCTCATCTGGGTCCTGCGATGTGAAAGAACCATCCAACTTAAGGAACACACAGAGGAAGAGATCGAAAGACGATGGCTCTCACAGATAAACCAGAGATTAACAAACAATAAAATCACAGCCACCAAGATCAAAAGAGACGCACCAACAAAGAACTTAGTCATACAAACCTGGAAAAAACTCTTCAACCCACAACCTGACCCGGAGCAACAACCAACATGGCTCCATTCTCGTGAGGTTTTAGTGGGTAGGAGAACATGCGGCATACACCAACGGTGATCTGCATATCTGAGCCCCACACTGCCCCCCACCTGGGGGCGTGCGTAAATGCATTTTCCCTCCTCCTCGGACCCCAGTCCAGCTTCTCGCATGCTATATAGGGCTGATGGTAAATCTCCTGCTATATAGCACTTATTTACTGGTATTTAGACACGTCCAAAAGGACCAAGAAGCTAGATACTGAAATAAAAGCGCTTTCCAAAAAAAAAAAAAAAAGAAACTCGGGAACGAGACAAAAATTTACAAGGTACAGAAATACGAGAACGATTCCGATCACAAAGTTATGAGCGATCCGAGGACAAAACAAAAGGACAAGTGAATGTTGGCGTGTCATACGGGTAGATATCTGACCCGCATCATACTTATGGATCGAGAAAGGACGAGGGCCCACGCCGAGAGCGACAGCGCGCGCACCTGAGACAAAGACTGACAAGGCCCGAAATGATCGACTGATGGAACGAGTTGGCAGGACAAGTGAGTACACCTTTCTTCCTTCCCAAGTTAAAGTCCGAAGCCAGGGCCAAGTCACATATGTCACCTGTGCTACAATATGATCGCCCAGTGCTCGGAACCTAGTACGTCGGCACATGCGGATGACTAGTGTGGCTAGACGCCGCCGAGAAACCACTGGGCCTGGGAATCGGACTTGAACGGAGAAACTGTAGAAAAACCTGACTTGGACACGAATGGGGACTTGTTCTTGTCACCATATGGTGTCCGGGGCTATCGATTGCTTTGCGCAGCTTCCCTCCCTTTACCGGGTATGCACGGGACGTTTTGGCTCCCTTCCTTGAGCTGCTGACGTAAATATTGACTGCACCGCATCTCAGCGCCCAGCGCTCACATATTGAAAAGGAATGGAACCTCAAGAAGGACAAACCTCCGGCGCTTAAAACTCTGTATCTGACTCCTGAATGAGCGTTGAATGTTCACGCTTGAGTGCTCGACGTAATTGTTTTTCTTCTGGACGTATTCTGTAAGGTCGGACAGGTAAGAGCGCTCCATGACAGTGCTTTATCTTCTTCGACAGAATGACAATATTTCACGCTCAAGTCGTGTCAGCGCAAGTCCAAGCGATCATGCGACACTCACCTCCCACATCTTCTCACCCCGAAGCTTTGCGCATTCGTTACACAACTGATCCACCTATGCCATTCACAGCGACGAGATCCTCTATGACACGGTCGCACACGATATCCAAAGCGTACAGCACTGAAACAAGTCGTGACTGCGTTTCGTGAAGTCGTTTGAATGCCCCCAGCGTGGACAATTGTTGTTCTTACAACATCATGAAGCGATCTTTGCTGTCTCTTCAAAAACTGTGCCATCCGAGCAGTGTTCAGACGACGTACCCCTCTAATCTCCAGTTCTCCGTTGGCCCTAGCGAGCTTCGCAGCGAGGGTGTCCTCTTTCAAACACAAAGTCGTCCCCAATTTCAGCTCGGTACGCATCAAACTGCCGCGCTTGGCCCGGGAAAACGGCACTTTTGGAGAAGTCATGGTCTTTGACTAATGCCCGCACCTAGAGGTCGTGTGCTTGGCGCCGCGCTTCGAGCTGGTCTCACAGCGCTGTCAGGGGCCTCATGTGCTCCGCGAAATGCTTGCCTTGCTGGTTTTTAAGTCTCGTGTTATTCGCAATCCTCCGGTGTCATTTTTGCACCCATTTTTACGAACGATGCGAGCGGGTTCTGTTTCTGCCCACAAGCGCGGAAATGTTGTGGAATATTACGAGGTGGGTTGACGATAATTTCGTCCTTTTGTCGGCTGGCGTAGTACTTTCCATCGGTCTCTAGTTCTTCATCTATGGGATAGTCGAGTCTTGCCGTGTGCTCTTAGCAAGATCTGGACCTGTTGTCCGAGTTCATCCAGTTACCTATGCAGTGCCTCGCACCCGGAAATAGTTGTCGCGTGGCGATTCGAGACTTCGGTGTCGGAGGTATCAGAATCGGGTTCTGAAAGAACACCCACGAGCTGAGACGCGAGTTGTGTTGATTCAAACTGCAGGTGTTCGTATTCAGCATGTAGTTGGGCAGAGATTGGGGCTTTAATGGGTCACAGCAAAAAGTCAATATCTCATCTGATACGAAATAGAAACGTACCCATTCTTCAAATCTGTACCATCACCCGCGCGACTCTACGGCTCATACTCCGCACACTTCTTCGCACACTCATCCTGCAGATGAACGTAGCCCGCATATGCCTCGGTGAAGGTCTCATCAGTAACCTTCTCTAGCACATGCTTCACTTTTTCGATGACCATTGGGCTGTTTCCGGACACAATCGCTCTTGCTCAACTTAGTCCGTGCAAAGGAGCTTCATCTCGGTCCACACGGTCGTCACCGCTTGCCGACTCTCGCTCGACTGTTCTCGACAATTCCCTTGGACTATACCTTGCAGACCATCTCGATTGACCCCCGTAACCCCACAGCTTCGTTAGTGTATGTCATCGCTTCTTGCTCAGCAAATTCGCATACTCAGGCCCTGCACACGGTTAAGTGATCGAGAAAGCTGGAACCAGGTGTTGTGCGCAATGCAAAGAGCCCTAAGATTCATTTAGTCAGGGCATGGGATTCCGGCAGTGGATATGTAGACTGCAGCTAAGAAAAGGGCTGCACGCCTCTCTTTACAGTTGTTAGTAAAAACGTTCAGATGGATTGGTTCCCTGGAAGTGCGGTCCGTTTCGTCTTTGGCGGGCTGGAGTTGTTGAGAGAGAGAACCCAGCCGGATATGTCCACCTGTAAACTCGAAATGGAATTCTTGTCGTCTGCGCCATTTGCCGACAATTTGCCGACTTGGCACCGTCCCACGTCACTCGTTTGTTTCACTGCGCTGATCCTCGCTTTGCCCTTCCTATTCAGTTGACTGTTGTGACGATGAAGCTTTCTTTCAATGGTCTTTCCCATCCACTGGATGTCCGTCAGCAAGATATCCGGTCCCCTTCCCCTCTCGGGTTTCATTTTTCTGCAAGATCCATTGCCTCAGTTGTTGTCGGTTCATTGGAAGAATATTGTGCAGCGTGCTGTACGAAGGAATCTTGGTAGACGTTGCGTTTACATGATTCTTCCTCGCCATGGTTCGCTTGTCTCGCTCCGTCGCGTCGTCCAGCCTACGCTTATATTACTTCTTCCGTAGTGATTAGGAAAGTAGAGTTTCCTTGAATGTCCTTACTTCTCCCAATCTGGACTTGTATTAGGGCTTGATATTCCTGAAGCCGGAAATCCAGAAGACCTCTCGCTCAATTTCACCGCGGCTGATGAGGGTAAGATCTCGTACCATTTTGGCGCTGAATATGTGCTCAGAATTTGGCGTCGCGCAGACGGTTGACCTCACACCTAAAGGAAGTGGTATCCCTGTCATGCGAGATAACAAGCTCGAATACATCCCCCGCGTGTCACACCATCGCCCACAAAGCAAATCGTTGAGCAAAGCGACGGATTTTTCGACTCGAAGTGGCTCCAGTGGATGCACATGCACTCTTGATACGGTATCGTCTCTCTATCCTCACACGTCCATATCCCCCCCCCGTGGATGTTTAATCGACAAGATTTTCAAGTCTCACTTGGCGGCGTGAATATCCCAATGGACATAGATGATCTGCGATGGAGCACAAACTATGACGGCTGTACAGCACCACTCGACATCATGAAGGAGCAAGACATGTTTCTCGTACTCGATGCCGATGGTCTCTACGTGGCGGGTCAACGGTTGGATATCGTTAGGGGATACAGGGGTGCGGTCCTTACCCATAACGTCGTGGAGTTTAAAAGGCTGAGTGAGCAAGTGGTATGTGTAGTGTCATATACACCATTTGAACGAGATATAACTGACTCCGGTTATCAGGGTATTGATCCCAATACGCCGCCCGAAGAACATGCATCGTCGGTATCAAAGGCACCAGGTGGGGTAACCATTCTTCAAAAAGGCCGGTCGGATGTCATTGCAACCAATACCGAAGGGGATCAAACCGAAGTTGTGGTCGTGGACACGCCGGGAGGGATGAAGCGTTGTGGAGGACAGGGCGACATTCTCAGTGGGAGCGTAGGTGCATTCCTGGCGTGGGCCAAGTGTTACGAGAGTGGTGCATTCGGAGACAACGCGATACCCGCGTCTCGTATGCCGATACTGGCGGCGATCGGTGCGAGCATGGTAACTCGGACGACATCGCGAAGGGCATTCGAAAAAGAAGGAAGGAGCGTCGTAACGCAGGACATGCTGAAGGAGATAGGTGGTGCGTTCGCAGAGATATTCGGTAGTGGGTCTCGTAGGCAGGTTGTAGGCATGGGCCAGCCTGTAGAACGATCACGTGTTACGAGGTATAAATCAGTCGATCCGCTCTCTTCTGGAGATAACGAGTCACTCATCCGCCGTGTCAGTATAGAAGATCTTTACCAAGCCATTCGATGCTCAGAACATCTGGCCTGCGCAAAAGGTGTTTACCATTATTCAGTATATGGGATCCCGTTTACTCTATCTGCCACTCAGGGTCAAAATCTTCCAACAGGAAGTGCGCACACAGCGATCGCGTCTGCCTAACCGTTCTCATATCTCGATAGCACCACACAGAAAACTTCGTTCAATCTATATTCGATGCCATTCCCATCTCAGGATCCACCTTAGTCATTGGTGGAGATGGACGCTTCTACTCCCCGGAGGTTGTCCAGATCATCTTAAAGATCGCATCTACGAATGGCGTTTCCAAGGTCATCATCGGAAAGGACGGTATCTTGTCGACACCAGCCGCATCCAATATCATACGCAAGTACAAAGCAAACGGTGGTATCCTACTCACGGCCTCCCATAACCCCGGCGGCCCCAATGCTGACTTTGGTATCAAGTACAACGTGGACAACGGAGGCCCGGCTCCCGAGGGTATCACAGAGAAGATCTTTGCTCGTACCAGGATGATCCCGTCTTACAAGGTTCTAGAGGCATCGCCAGTCGACCTTTCCAAATTCGGGGACACCACCTATGGCCCCCTTAAGGTCTCGATCATTGATTCCGTCAAAGACTATCCGGAGCTGCTCGAGACCATCTTTGATTTCGGGCTGATCAAGTCATTCCTTACATCACACAAGTCCGATTTCAAAGTGTTGTTTGACGGGTTGCATGGCGTCACCGGGCCGTACGCGAAGGCGATTCTCCTTGATACTCTGGACCTCCCAGAGACCTCCGTCCAGAACTGTATCGCTTCTCTCGATTTCGGTGGAGGACACCCAGACCCCAATCTCACGTATGCACAGTGCAGACTCACTCGTAGAGGCCGTCGAGAGGCAAAATCCCATTCGGTGCTGCAAGTGACGGCGATGGGGACCGGAACATGATCTACAGTGCAGGTGCATTCATGACGCTTGCGGACTCTGTAGCAATCATCGCAGACTGGGCGGAGGTTATCCCTTACTTTAAGAAAGGTGGAGTCAAAGGTCTCGCCCGCAGCATGCCCACTAGTGCCGCTATCGACCTTGTTGCAAGATCTAAAGGCCTCGAATATTTCGAGGTACCCACAGGTATGATATCATCGTCTTTTTTCGACAGTCGGTGCTAACAGAAGTCTAGGCTGGAAATTCTTCGGAAATCTCATGGATGCTGGTCGCCTGTCCTATCTGTGGCGAAGAATCGTTCGGTACAGGTTCGGACCACATCCGCGAGAAGGACGGTCTTTGGGCGGTTGTTGGCTCTGTCACGATACTCTGTGGTTAGGATTGTTTCCACAACTGACACTTTGGGGACAGCCTGGCTCAACATCATTGCAGCTGCCAACGAACAGGATAAGTCCGGAAAATTGTGGGGTATTCGCGAGATTCTTAACAGGCACTATGCGAAATATGGGCGATCGTTCTTCTCACGATACGATTACGAGGAAGTACCATCTGAGGGCGCACAAAAACTGGTTGATCATGTCAATGAACTCATCAAATCCTCGTCATTCTCTGGGAAGCTGTATACGTCATCGGCAACAGGCACGTCCTTCACAGTGGGAAACGCTTACAACTTTGACTACACGGACCCGATCGACAAGAGCGTCAGCAAGAATCAAGGGCAGGTCGTGACATTCTCTGATGGTAGCCGTGTTGTTTGGCGGCTCAGCGGGACAGGTAGCCAAGGTGCGACGGTGCGTATGTATGTGGAGCGGTATGTCGGGCCGGAGGCGGGTGAGAAGGAGCTCGGACGGGACACGGGTGAGGGATTGCAGGCGCTGATCGACGTCGCGCTGGAAATTAGCAATCTTAAGCAATTCCTCGGCCGCGAGCAACCCACTGTTATCACGGTAAGTGCCCTCTGGTCGTTCTCTTTACGCCGAGAGGACCATATTGACCGGATGTCGTGCCAGTGATCTTATTTGGAGTATGTAGCAAAAGGAAGGTGTCGGACGAAAGAATAGTCGATATAAATGAAGTGCCTGAACTGTACTTATAGAACGAAGTTTATTCACTTGATTGCAATAATCGCCCGGAATGTCCCAATGTCAATATGTCATGCATGTCATGTGCGGAGTAAGGACCGTAGCGTCCCTACAGCTTGACTTACAGCAATCGGCTTGCCCTTTCTTCGGAGATTTGACCGGTCGGGGTGCCTCTCTTTATATTCTTTTATTCCGTCGCTATGGACGTCTGGAAGATGTTCTCCCCATCTGTCGTGTCGTCGTAGTTGTCGCTAGGGATGCACTGTCTCTTGTACGCCCTGTACGCCACGCAGAGTAGAGCTGGATGTTATGTTAATCGCTTGGGCATCGTTTATTGTTTTATTTACGGTCGCTGTCCTGCTTCGAGTTCTCTCTCCTCGGGTTCGGATGATCCCACGACAAGACGCAAAGCAAAGCCGTGACCCTACCCCCATCAAGGTCCGCATCCGTTCGGGTAAGGGCATTACGCAAACAACGAATCCTTGTTGCAATGTTCGTGACCGTATGGTACATGTAGTGCATTGTAGCCGTAGGCCCAATAAACTCCGACACTTCAGATGCAGCTGCATCCCATCTCGAGACGGATTCAGCGAACAGCGACCAAATTCATCAGTTCCGTCCGCGGGGCAACAGGCGCCCGTCGAGTTTGGCGCGCGTACAACCAATCGCACTGTGCTGGCGGAGAAAAGTGTCCGCTTAAATCAACAGAACCTGTGAGAGCTCACAGATCGTGTGACAATAAGGGAGGAGTGTCGCATCAGAACCAGACAAAAAAGATAACGCACCGCATCGTCGGTTGCCAAACCACGCGAGATCTCGGCCTCCTGCTCCACCCGCATTAGGCCTACCCTCCGAAACACCATGATATCCTACCGCCGGTGTCCCCATATGGTGTGATGCTTCATGAAGCACTCGTAGTCGGTCGACGCGTCCGGATGTGGAGGTGCCATGAGGTGCAGCCACTCACACATTAACCCGAGATTTGAGTTTAAGCGCGTGGAGGTCGGCGTGTACAGGTTGGCCGCCAGGAGAGCACACGCGCAAGCGACAACTCGGTTGATAATCATTTTGACAATGTAGGTTGGGGATTCAAGAGTGGAACCAACCTTTCTGGTGACGGTTCCCTTTTTCCGAAGGCCCAACAGCCTAGAATTCGGCCTAGAATTCGGATGGACGACGACATGGTAAGTCTATTCTCATTCCATCACACGTCTTGTACTTCGATGTCGGAACCTCCTCGTATATCGAGGGAAAGAGAAAATGGTAATAGATTATGGCCAGGTTGAGGAATGAAGACACAGATTTTGAGAGCGAGAGCAACGCCATGGCGAATGTAGTATTTCGTGGCCGTGAGGTAATGGCCAAAGGCCAGTGGTTCTGGTCGACGACGGGAGCGAGGGAAAGCGAAGAGAACCGCGAATTGGTGGGAGTAAAGGGGCATCGTGAGAAAGTATGATAAGCTGTGCAGGACAGGACGCAGCAAACACCCTTATCTCCACGTACCCAACTCTCGACTCAACACAGTACCCACTCAGGTGAAGACACCTCCATATCCTTGCTCTAACATCATAATTCACACACTTTAAGACTCTTGAATGGCTAGTTTCGCACAAGATATATTGAATTCGTGCGTAAATCACCTTGACCCGTGAAGCCCCATCAATAACAATTTCACCAGCCCAGGACCCTCTGCATCGGAGAACTCTGGAATAACGTGTGTCAATCCATGCTTTCTCCAGTGATAACATATCGGGAACCTTGCTTGGACAGCACTCAGATCGCCGAATCCCGAGGAAGTCCGTCCCAACTGCGTGTCGAGATCACTGGTAGTGTCCTGAGTCATCGATCCCCCGATAAGTGTTTAATCTCATTTTTAGTGATCCGGGCCCACGATGTTCCTAATCTCAAGAACTGGTTTGGCAAAAAGAGGCGGTTCTTTGTCACTGTAGCCAGTCGGACAACGGTAAAGAAGACATCAAGTGTTCCGACTAAGGGAATGACGGTGGAATGGAACGAGAACGTTGGTGCCTTGTGAGACATAGCTTTCGTAGTCCTCTTTGTTTCGGCTGAGTATTCTGTTCAGCTATGTACAATCGTCTTCACGTCTTGTACTGTGCCTCTATGCGGCGCGGTTGTCAGGTCAAGATACCCTCATTGGAATACATGAGATGATACTATCTCTCGAGTCCCAAAGTGGTTCGTTTATTGTTTGGAACCTCGCTTGTTTGGCCGACTAGCTGAACACCTCGGGCGTAGACATTCCTGTTGTCCTTACCAACGCCGGCAGAGAAGCTGGACGGTCGATGGAGCCGGTCACGCTCTACTTGACGGTCGGTGTGTCACCGAACACGACTTCCAATCCGGGACAACGTGATTTAGTCGGTGCTGGAGAAACTATGAAACCCTCTATTACTCAAGACTCCATGATATCCACTCGAACCACCGTTACCGCTGGCTTCTCAGGTCCGGAGGACCACCTTCCGGGCAAGAATACCACTTCTGTGCCACCGGAGGCTGATGACAGCGAGGGAATGACACCTGCCAAGAAGGCTCTCCTTGACGCCGATGACGCCACGACGATGATTAAACTCTCAAATACATGGGAAGGTGCTCTTGAAAGGATCAAGTGGGTCATGGATACTATGAACCCAGTCGCGGAAGTGCGTCCAATGTCCTCTTTGCCAATCCTTGACTCAGCTGAATATCAATCTCGGCTTCACCCGTATGCAAAGATGGCATATGGTCTACTTTTTGCGATCCCCAAGGTGATCTGTTTGCGTTATCGTCGGACGGAAATACTTATGCTAGGTTTATTTGGTTGCTAGACCCTCCTGGAACAGTTCCAACGTGACGACAACATCCGAACGTTACTTGCCGCCATGCATGATGCGTTTGATCTCACAAGCCAGGGACATACTCTCAAAGTTATCGGGCGCGAGTCGAAGCAGGGACAAATTCTTACGTTGATGTTGCAGCATGTCTGCAGTTGCTGTGACTTTATCCGATCGTATGCAAAGGATTCGGAATTCAGTACGTGATCTTTACCGATTTCAATGGCCGACGTAAACGTGCGGTTTTAGGGAAGCGAGTGTTAAAGAATATCGGTGGTCAAGCTAACAAACAGATCGAGGACTTTCGCATTGCCCTTCTCGGACTCCGAAATGCTTTCTTGGATCATGCCGCCATCACTACAGAGATAACTGCACTTCAGATTCTGGATGACGTGGGAATAATATCTGCCAATATTGGCAATATTTCAAGTCAGCTTGATGGGATGGCTACCCGACTGAAGTGGGTATCAGGCCAAGTCTTAGACGCTGGTACGCAGTCCTCATACCTTGAGGGTTATCGATCTGAGGGTTGTCAAAGAACTAGATGCAAAAATCAGAGAAATCCCTTATGGGACAGGATCGCGCTTCGCACCTGAGAAAGGTTGTCTTCCCGGAACACGCATTGCCTTCTTGGACTTCATCGCCAATTGGGTGGACAACCCCGACTCTGAGCGTGGTCTCATTCTTTATGGTCAAGCAGGCACGGGAAAGTCATCAATTGCCCATGAGATCGCGCGTCGTTTTGACACAATGCACCGTCTTACGTCATCGTTTATCTTTCTGCGTAAGGAACAATCCAAACGTGAGGCTTACCACCTCTTCACGACTCTTGCTCGCGATCTCTCCGACCGTTATCCATCATTTAAAGTCGCACTTGGAGAGGTCATCAAGGACAACACTTCTCTTCGAGTCGGCACTCGTGACTATCCCACGCTTTTTCAATCCCTTATCCTGGAGCCGCTGCAGGATCTGCACACCGTTGGTCCTATTCTTGTTGTAATCGATGCCTTAGACGAGAGTGGGGACGTAACCAGTGGAAACGGGTTACACAAATTTCTTGCTAAAAACTTGTCTAGACTTCCGTCGAACTTCCGTGTGCTGATCACCTCACGGCCAGAGGACGGCATCGAGTCTGCGTTTGTTGGAGCTCCGTCGGTCCAGATCAAATACATGGATGATCTTGAGCTAGCTGTTAAAACACATGACGATATTCTCACCTTTCTTCGGACCATGCTCCTCTCTGACGAGCTCAATATTTACTGCACCGCAGTTGGCAACAAGGGCAGAGGGACTGTTTCAGTGGGCGGCGGTTGCCTGTGGATACATCCTAGATCCTCCCGGATCCTTTGATTTTAGCAGCATAAAATGCATACGACACCTTCTGACACCCACGGTGGATCATCATAGACCAGATCCGTTGGACGGATTATACAAAGAAGTCCTTATAGGGTACTTCGGGGATCAGCGAGCGCAACGTCTATTCCGCTCTGTCATGGGACAGTTGATTGCTGCTTTTGAACCGCTCTCCATTCGGTCCCTTATCGCTCTACGTCGGCATGCTTCTATTGGTGACAACACTGATGCCGAATCTGTTGGTAGAATGCTCCGTCGCCTAAACTCTCTGTTGAGTAATGTGAATTCATCTGATCAGACCCTTCCGGTTGTTCCTCTCCATACATCATTTCGCGACTTTTTGACAAATCAAGAGAAGAGCGGCGAGTTTTACATTGACCCTCGCCATCCTCATCTTGATTTGGCCCATTCCTGTCTTGGTTCAGTGCTTCGTGACCTCAAGTTCAACATCTGCAAGCTCGAATCATCGTATCTTGCCAACAGCGATATCAAAGACCTTAAATCGCGCATTGCCGAACATATCCCACCTGTTCTGTTGTACGCCTGTCGATACTGGAACGCTCATTTAAAACATTTGAGATTCGAAATTGATCTCTTCGACAAACTTCGAGCGTTCTTCGACAAGAATTTTCTATTTTGGCTGGAGGTGCTTAGCTTGACAAGCAATGTCCGTCTTGCTTTACCCGCAATGTCGTCTCTGGATGTTTGGCTAGCCTCTGGTCAAGTTGTGAGTATAACTGTTGGTTTGATGAGGCAGGCAAACAACTAATCGCTATGATCGCAACAGGTTTCTCAAGTGGAAGTAGGGAAATTGCGGGCATTCGTCAACGATGGCTCTGCGTTTGTACGGTATTTTGGGATTGCGATGACAAAGAGTGCTCCGCATGTGTATCTTTCTACTCTGCCGTTTGCGCCGACTTGTTCCATTGTCTCTGCACATTATTCTAGGAAATTTCCTCGAACAGTACGCGTAGAACGTGGGCGATTGTGTCATTGGCCGTCATCAGAGATGGTGATTTCAAACGCTGAGAGCGGGATCCGTTCCATTGGCCTGTCACCGGATGGCCAGCGCATCGTCTCATGCTCGGAAGATGGAACAATTCGTGTGTGGAACGCCACGACGGGAGAGACGGAGTCAGGCCCGTTTACTGGACACACGCATTCGGTCGAGTCTGTGGGATTCTCTCCAGATGGCCAACGCATCGTCTCAGGATCGTGCGATCGAACAATTCGTGTGTGGGACGCCACGACGGGAGAGACAGTTGCAGGCCCGCTTACTGGACACAAGGATTCGGTCCAGTCTGTGGGATTCTCTCCAGATGGCCAGCGCATCGTCTCATGCTCGAACGATAGAACAATTCGTGTGTGGAATGCCATGACGGGAGAGACAGATGCAGGCCCGTTTACTGGACACACGGATTCGGTCTCGTCTGTGGGATTCTCTCCAGATGGCCAGCGCATCGTCTCAGGCTCTTTGGATCGAACAATTCGTGTGTGGAACGCCACAACTGGAGAGACGGATGCAGGCCCGTTTACTGGACACACGGATGAGGTCAGGTCTGTGGGATTCTCTCCAGATGGCCAGCGAATCGTCTCAGGCTCGCGCGATCGAACAATTCGTGTGTGGAACGTCACGACGGGAGAGACAGAGTCAGGCCCGTTTACTGGACACACGCATTGGGTCTCGTCTGTGGGATTCTCTCCAGATGGCCAGCGCATCGTTTCATGCTCGAACGATCGAACAATTCGTGTGTGGAACATTCGTGTGTGGAACGCCACGACAGGAGAGACAGAGTCAGGCCCGTTTACTGGACACACGGATGAGGTCTGGTCTGCGGGACTCTCTCCCGATGGCCAGCGCATCGTCTCAGGCTCTTCCGATCGAACAATTCGTGTGTGGAACGTCCACGACGGGAGAGACAGAGCTGGCCTGGTTTACTGGACACACGCATTCGGTCTGGTCTGTGGGATTCTCTCCAGATGGCCAGCGCATCGTTTCAGGCTCTTCCCGATCGAACAATTCGTGTGTGGAACGCCACGACGGGAGAGACAGATGCAGGCCCGTTTACTGGACACACGGATTCGGGTCTCGTCTGTGGATTCTCTCCAGATGGCCAGCGCATCGTCTCAGGCTCTTCCGATCGAACAATTCGTGTATGGAACGCCATGACGGGAGAACAGAGGCAGGCCCGTTTACTGGACACACGGATTCGGTCTCGTCTGTGGGATTCTCTCCAGATGGCCAGCGCATCGTCTCAGGCTCTTCCGATCGAACAATTCGTGTATGGAACGCCACGACGGGAGAAACAGAGGCAGGCCCGTTTACTGGACACACGGATTCGGTCTCGTCTGTGGGATTCTCGCCAGATGGCCAGCGCATCTTCTCAGGCTCTTGGGACGGAACAATTCGTGTGTGGAACGCCACGACGGGGGAGACAGATGCAGGCCCGTTTACTGGACATATGGACGAGATCTGGTCTGCGGAATTCTCACCAGATGGCCAACGCATCGTCTCATCAGGGTCTAGATCAATTCGTATGCTGGACGTAACGACAGGCAAGGCGGAAACCATTGGACAGGTCGACTTCAATGACGAATCCAAGATAAACGATGAGGGATGGATACTTAGTAGCAACGGCGAGCTTATAACGTGGATTCCGCCAGTACACAGGCAATGTCTTCACCGCCCAAGTAATATCTGGGTTGCGGGCGAACATGAAACTCGCCTGGATCTTTCTGCTTTCGTGCGCGGTCACAATTGGAGTACTTGTATTAGCACCTAGATAGAACTGCAGCAACAACGTGTTTTTACTTAGGGGTCTGATAAACATATGAGCTCATCAAGATATTACGCCCGGACAGCTTTTGGTTGGTATGGTGTTGGAATTGGTGGCCGGGTCTTGCTATCGGCGAGCGTCCTCATATCCCATCAGTAACGGTACCATTGGCGTTAACAGGTAATCAACCTATCATCGAGAGCTAGTGCACAAGCTTGATACGACATGTAGCTCAGTGCAGGGTGGACGTTGCAAACATATGCTAAAACTTCAGATACAAGTTCCAATGACTCGAAGTGGGCGGCACGACTTGGGAGAAGTTCAAGGACGCACCGTAAGGACTGTGGGTCCTTGTGAGTTCGTAAGCAGAGCAAATCCCGCAGAGGGAGGGGAGGAGGAAAGGATAGGGGGTGGCCATGGGCTGTGGGAAGGAGAGAGCGAGACGAGACTAGGCGAGACGAAAGACGAGCGCCGTCCAAGGCGGCGAGATAGGGTGAGACAACGACGAGCGAGCTGGGTAGGAGCGCCCTCGATTGGGCTGACGAGAACCGGGATCACACGAAAGATAAGGGGAAAGGTTGGCGATACGGCACTGAGTATATTCAGCAAGGTAAGCGGTTCAAATACAAAGGAAACTGGTAGCTAAGTGACAGAGTGGTAAGTAGGGAGGGGGACAGTAGTGTAAGTAGGAGGAAAGATCGAACGGTATGGGGGGCAAGTAAGGAGCGACGAAACACGAAACTCGGGAACGAGGCAAATGGCAAAAGGTACGAGGTACGAGGGACAGGAATCAGGAACAGGATATCGAACTCAAAGGGTGAGCGACCCGGGGCCAAGACAAAAGGATAAGCGAATGTTTGCATGTCATAAGATATCGTGCTAGAGGGCCGGCATCGAGAGCCACAGCGCACGCACCGAGACAAAGACTAGCAAGGCCCGAAAAGATCGACTGGTGGAACCATTTGACAGGACAAGTGAGTATTGACTGAGGCATCAATGAATAGACAGACGCGACGCATTGTCGGAATGGCTGGGGAAAGGTGGCGCACCGCTTTCGCGAGCGTCTCCATGTATCCCGAGTTCTCGTCCCTCATGTCGCCCTCTTCCTCGTTCAGTTCCAAGAGCCACTGCTCATCCTCAACCCCCCGGTCCTTATCTTCCTTCAATGATTCCTGCGGCGCCTTGCACGCCTCTGTAGCAATCAGCTCACCCCTGTCTTACATCTTACTTCACCGGGCTATGGAGAAGCTAGGAAAATAATTTCACCACATACCGCTCCTTTGGCTGGCTCTTGAACACCTAGATCGCTCCACCGACAATCCCTGCCACCCTCGCGCAGCTTCACATACCGGATTCCACCTCGAGCGGATCGCGACGATTGACAGTGTCTTGTCATGCACACGTGGAAGCCCACGCCCCACATTCGTGACTACGAACCAGTTTGTACGCCACGTGGTACTGCGCGGCCATCAGCATGAACACCGCACTCGGAAGCACGGTGTTGATGAGCACTTCGAAGTTCGCTAGCTCAAGCGCCTTCTTTCCGGGTCTTGCCAGGGTGGCCAGAGGTAATCACGACGATGTCCCGAAGTTTCTCTGTTTGCACGCACAAAGTTACAGAGAATCCAAAACATGGCCGAGTGAGGACAAGCGCACTCACGTCGTCGATGTTCTAGTGGGCTTTGAGTAGGAGAGACTCGAATAAGCCTTGAAGAAATGTTAGACATTAAGCAGCACTTTCGCGTCCCGTGCCCTAACCATGTGCCAAGGACTTTGTTCTCCAGGTAACTACGCCTAATAATGTGGATAATGACTTCTTGGATCTCGGGCGAAAAGGCGATGGAAGAGACGATCTACAAATCGTCACGGTCACTGTACGTAGCACACGCCGAGCCCCTGCCCATCACTCACAGTAGTACTGAGGGTCGACGATGATAGGATGTACGTGGCTGTATACATCTCATTGTTGTCGCCTTTGGCATCCATAAGTCCTCCAAGTTTTCGCGCTTAGGGGCGTTTTCATCGCTTGCGACCGCCTCTCGAACAGACGCGTATATGACTCGCACTGTATCCGCTTATATTAGGGGCAGATGAGACGAGAAACTTAAAGAAATTGTACACACGAAATTTGTAGTAACTTGAAGCTGTGCTGTAAGCTCGCTTGGGTTATCCAGGTCGAGTTGGGGCCTAAGGCACCGTCACCATTGCGGGCCTGATTCAAACGATCCTCCCGAACGCGTTAGTCTCTTCGTATGAACGCGAATTCGGGGTATTATGCGGGTTGTTACGAGCTGTGTGTCAATCGTATCATCGTCAGAGATTGTATTTGGCAGCTTCCGTGAGTCCGTGGTTGATTCGGGCCATTCTTCTAACGCCACCCACATCGTGGCTGACCTGCTCCACCCTTTGTCCGTTCATGAAAATATCACACACTAGAAACGGTGATTTGTGTTCTAAATTAGCTAATATCAAGTCCATGTTTTCCTCCTAGCCGAAGGTTCGGCAATCGTGCTGCGTGCGACGTGTGACGCAAGATACGGGGGACACCTCAGGGCACACTTAGGCTAGCACATGGCGGCTCTCTGTCTCTGTGTCGTCTTGCAACCGTTTTCATATCGATAAGCGGGTTCCTTAAAAAAACTCGAGTAAGTTAGGTGGGGTTTTGGGGACTGCTATTGGCAAAAATGCCGAGACTTACCTATAATAAGAAATAAGAGTTAGTAAAAATAGGAAAACAAAAAAGAAATTGTCTCAAGTCTGTGAAGAAATACAAGATTATCGACTTGACTCGATGATATCTACGCATTTACTAGTGCGATAGCAACGTCGTAGATGTTGATAGTCTAAACCATCCTTGACCGCTAGGAAACGCGTCTAAGGTTGTGCGAACGCGGTCACAGGCCTCCGCGTGACGCAAGATGTCGTATGCAGTGCCAGTGTGATCGGCGGTGCGTTGGGTTCAAATCGCTAAGGCCGCGCGTGCATGTGGTGAGTTCGGGAACGGAAACAATGGGCTACTCTGAGTCCAGCTAGCTTGGGTGGTCAAAAGCAGTCGGAAACGATTGCGCACGCTTCCGCGCGGCGCGTAACTTCGCAGGGGTGGCTGCCGGGGTCGGGGACGCGTCGCGCTTGAGTGACTAAGACAGTGCACGAGTGTGGCACACTGGAGAACACTAAGGGTGAGCTGCACTGAGCTCTCTGAAGTCTAAAGGGAAGGTTCGATTCTGTTGTAAAAAAGTAAATACATGAAACATATAGGAAATGAGTGCATACACAGTGCAGGAGAAGCAGCGAGGCGCACAAATACGGCGAGTTTAGAGCGCGAGTGAGCGCAGGCGAGTGTGGGGAACTGGTGTAGGGAAACTGAATGTGGCACGAAAAAAAATAATCTAGTTGACAAGGCAGACCAATTTAGAAAAAAATTTCAATAAGCCTCATTTTTTCCGATCAGATCTTTGATAACTAGTTATCTTCATCCTCCGATCACCTACTCAAGTGTTTCTGAGGAACCCAACCTGTCGATATGAAAACGGCTATAATCGCCGCTCAGGAAGGTCTATCTACTGTGCAAGAACGGGTGCCTGGCAACGACTACCACTAGAGGTTCACCACGCCTATACAATACTCTGGGCCATGAGACGACGGAGAGTAATACCCGGTGCACCACCCCGAGGTATTCGCGTGAATCTCGTCAATGTTAATTCTAAACCTCTATCTATGAGCTCGCTCGATAAAAGGAGCCTTCTGGACTCTGTGTTCTTCACCTGCCTTTGTTCTGCCCTCTCGTCCAAAGGGCCTTTCGACGTTCATCACATTCCTTTAGTCCTTTACATATATACGTAATTCCCACCCTGAAACCCTCCCATCGTCTCCCGTGGCCATGCGCCCGCTCATCTCCGCAGTCCTCCTTGCATCAGCATCTCTTGCTGTCGCCTTCAATACTGGCAAAGCCTCTGTTCATGCGAGGCATGCTCATCCACCCAACGTCCGAGCACGCAGTACGAAACAGTACAGTCTAGTAGATCATTACAGTGCTCAGGACTTCATGAACGAGACGTGAGCCCTTGAAATGCCCCCACGCCGTGCTCTTCTGACCCGGCTTTCCTGTCAGTATGTGGAGCTACTTTACCAAACCGGACCCTACTGGTGGCCAGACCAACTATTTGTCACATGCGGATGCCGCAAACGCCGGACTTGCCTACGTGCAGAATGGCCAGGCGATCCTAGCTGTGGACAGCAATAAAGACCTTCCACTGGGTGCGAACCGTGACTCGTATGTGGTGGCCGAGTCATCCCAAGAGTCCAGTTTGATTAGCGTTTTCTAGGGTCCGTATCACATCCACGAAGGCATACAATGGTGGTCTTTTCATTGCAGACTTTGCTGCCATGGCTCAAGGCTGCGCTGTATGGCCCGCTTATTGGTCTGTCGGGTACCCATGGCCTGATGCTGGGGAGATCGACATTATTGAAGGTGTTAATCTTAAACCTACGTTCGTTTTCGTTTGTCTGCCTCTCTCTTCATGCCGATTCACATCTGAGTTCAGGAACCAATACACATTGCACACGGGCCAAGGTTCGGACTGCGTTCTCGTGAAGAATCCACCTACGACGTCTGGTGGTGTGCCCTACACGGGCAATGTGCTCGGCACGGAATGCCGGAGTTCGGATGGCAACAACGCGGGCTGTGCGTTCTCAGATCCGAAAGATACTTCTTTTGGCCAAGGTTTCAACACAGCCGGGGGTGGCGTTTTCGCCCATCTATGGGACAGCGCGGGACTTAAGATGTGGCATTTTGAACGCCAATCAATCCCACAGGACATTCAGAACGGTCAACCTGATCCGTCTTCCTGGTCTACTCCCGTCGCTTTCTGGTCTCCCACCGGTTGCGATTTTGCTTCGCATGTCCATGACCAACATCTTGTCATCAACACCGCGCTCGGCGGTGGGTGGGCAAGTGGTGACTACCCGAATTCTGGGTGTCCCGCCACTTGCGGTGACCAAATCGCCAAAGGCAAGAATTTCGTCGGTGTGTTTTTGTGTGTTTCTTGTATATGGTGCAGTGCTGATCGAGAGACCAGATGCCAAGTGGAAGATCAACTACATCGCCGTCTATGAGTGAATCCACCCTTCACTCTTTTGTGCACGCACGACTCCCGTCATTTTTTGCTTGACTGCATTAAGTTTATTCGCGATTTATATATTTGACACACTCCTCTATCCCACCGATGATAGGTAGACACTGGATGGTTTCTAGGTCTCGTTTCTGAATAGAATTTGATTGATTGTCTGTGTAGGTGATCGAAGACCATCAGTAGTAATTGATGCATACCCCCTCCATTGGAAGCTATATATCATGCGGGCTCCACCCAAACATATGGACCTCATTCGCCGTTTCTTCTTTATTGGACAAGTTGTCTCTACAGGCTCCAGAGTTACCCGCCTACTCGTTTCAAGTTTCGATTGGTGCCGAAGTCGCATGGTCGTTCGTAGATATGTCGGAGGCCCAGTTTCTTGATCGGTGGGAGAATTCTCGGAGGAACAACCCTCTGGGTACAGGTTCGTGTCAATCAAGCTATGAACTCTTTCTGCATCCTGGGCGTTAGAACAACCAGTTTTGCCGAGTTTACGGTGGGCGACGGGCAATATGACCTCGTAGGCATTCATTTGCCTCGCTGGCACAATGTCCGTGATATTTATGTCTTTCGCGGGAAAGACCGTTGGAGACATTCGCTTCCTTTCTGTTCATGTTCAGATAGATCTTATCCACGTGACATGTTTTTCTTTGGTTCCGTTATTGAGCTTGAGGGCCGGCGTCGACAGCGACAGCGCCCGCACCGGAACAAAGACCAGCGAGGCCCGAACGATCGACTGGTGGAGCGAGTCGACAGTGCAAGAGAGTATCGACTGAGGTAAATAGACATACGCAATGCATTTCCGGAAAGGCCAGGGGAAGGTGGCGCACCTCTTTCGCGGGCATCTCGGTATGCCGAGTTCTCGTCCCACACGTCGCCCTCTTCTTCTTTCAAGTCCAAAGGCCAATGCTCGTACTCAACATCCCAGTCCTCGTCTTCCTGAAATGAGTCCCGCGGCACCTTTCACGCTTCTGCGGCAGTCAGCCCGACCCTATCTTTCTTCCTACTTTGCGGGGCTATAGAGAAGCTAGGAGATATATTCCACCACATACCGCTACAGCATTTGGCCGGCCCTTGAAGCTCGAACACCCAGGTCGCCCCGCCGACAATCCCCGCCACCCATCACGCATCTCCTAGGTACAGCACCGGGTTCCATCTCTATCGCGAGACCGCGACAATCAACAGTGTCTTGTCGTGCACACGTGGAAGCCCACGCTCCAAATTCACGATTACGAACCAGCGGTCGAAGGACGCGCACGCCACATGGGTGCTGCGCGGCTATCTGCACGAGCACTGTATTCGGTTTATAAAGCACCGTCCTGATGAGCACTTCGAAGGTTCGCGGCCAGCTCAAGAGCCTTCTTCTCGGTTTTGCCAAGGTGGCTTAAGGCAATCACGACGACGTTCCCAAGTTATTCTGTTTGCGCGCACAAAGTCACTAGATAGAGAGGATCCAAAACACGGCCGAGTGACGATAGGCGCACTCATGTCGTCGATGTTCTGGTGGGCGTTGAGCAGAGAGACTCGGCGAGCTTACAACCATCCACGCAAGTATTCTCGCTGACGTGGTCACTTGGTAGCTTCGTAGGGTCGTAGTGTAATGTCGAGCGCCTGTCGGTGGTAGTCAGCACGAGGAACATCGGGGCCAAACGGAAAGTTGGGGTGTGAAGGCAGCACTTTTGAGGGAAATCCGAGTCGTCAGAGGGTCCGTCTAGTCAAGAAGCCTATCACATTCACCCAGAATGGGTTGTACATCGGCTCAACCACAGAGCCATGTGTTTGACGAGGTACTGCTCGACTTGAGGCTTGAGGGCGAGGCCGTTCACTAACACAGATATGTTGTCGAATAAGCCTTGAAGGATCGTTAGTCAATAAGTAGCACTTTCGTGTCCCGTACCCTAACCATGAACTGTATCCTCCTATATTAGGGACAAAACAAGGCGTGAAACGTTACTGTGCCGTGAACTCGCGTGTGCTATCCAGGTCGACTTGGGGCCCAGGCCTAAGGCACCATCGATATCAGACCACCTCAACGAGTACTGTCTGACAACCGACCACCAGAGAGCAATTGCGAACCTGACTCAATCCCGAACGCATCAGTTTCCCCCTATGAACGTAAAGTCAGAGCATTGTGCGGGTTATTAGTACGAGCTGTGTGCAAATCGTATCATCGTCAGCAGAGAATGAGAACTTCCGTGACCGAGGCCGTCCGGCCGTCCGGCGTCCACTGTCGGTCGATCGCCGCTGAAAGTCACTTCGGGCATCGGGCCATTCTAACGCCATTCACATCGTGGCTGACTAGGACCTGCTTTACTCTTTGTCCCTCAGAAAACATCACACACTGTAGACAAGGTGACTCGCGTCCTGGAATCGCCAATATGTTTTCTTCCTAGCCGAACCGGCGATCGTGTCGCAGGCGACGCATAACGCAAGATACGGGCTACGGGGACCCCTCGGGACAGGCAAGCAGGCCGCGGCACTCTGTCTCTGTCTCTGATCCTACGGAATTTTCTCTGAGGTCTACTGTGAGTTCAGGCGCTGTTGACTCTGCAAGAAAGAGCTCCTGGCAACGACCAGCACAAGAGTTCCACCACGCCTATACAATACACTGGGCAAAGGAATGAAGAAGGGTAATAGCCGGTGCAACCAACCGAGATGTCCGCGTGAATCTCATCGACGGTAATATCATACTTCCATCTATGAGCTCGCTCGATAAAAGGAAGCTTCCGGACTCCGTGCTCTTCACCCACCTTTGTTCTATTCTCTCGTTCAAAGTGCAACGGCCTTTCGCCGTCCATCACATTCCTTCAATCCTTCACACACATAAGTAATTCTCAACCCTAGAATCCTCTCGTCTCTCGCGGTCATGCGCCCACTCATCTCCGTGATCCTCCTTACATCGGCTTCTTTAGCTGTCTCTTTCAACACTGACAAAGCCCTTGTTCGCGGAGGGCACGCTCAAAATGCACGTGACGTGCAAGCACGCAGTGCGAAACAATACAAGCTAGTAGATCACTACGGTGCTCAGGACTTCATGAACGAGGCGTGAGCTCTTGAAATGCCCCCACGCCGTGCTCTTCTGACTCAGCTTTCCTGTCAGTATGTGGAGCTACTTTACCAAACCGGACCCTACTGGTGGTCAGACCAACTACTTGTCACATGCGGATGCCGCAAACGCCGGACTTGCCTACGTGCAGAATGGCCAGGCGATCCTAGCTGTGGACAGCAACAAAGACCTTCCACCGGGTGCGAACCGTGACTCGTATGTGGTGGCCGAGTCATCCCAAGAGTCCAGTTTGATTCAGCGTTTTCTAGGGTCCGTATCACATCCACGAAGGCATACAATGGTGGTCTTTTCATTGCCGACTTTGCTGCCATGGCCCACGGTTGCGCTGTATGGCCCGCTTATTGGTCTGTCGGGTACCCATGGCCTAATGCTGGGGAGATCGACATTATTGAGGTGTTAACCGTAATCCTACGTTCGTTTTCGGTTTTCTGCCTCTGTCTTCATGCTGTTGTGGTTCACATTTGAGTTCAGGAACCAATACACATTGCACACGGGCCAAGGTTCGGACTGCGTTCTCGTGAAGAATCCACCTACAACGTCTGGTGGTGCGTCATACACGGCCAATGTGCTCGGCACGGAGTGCAAGAGTTCGGACGGCAGCAACGCGGGCTGTGGATTCTCAGACTCGAAGAATACTTCTTTCGGTCACGGCTTTAACATGGCCGGGGGTGGCGTTTTCGCCCATCTATGGAACAGCGCGGGACTTAAGATGTGGCATTTTGAACGCCAATCAATCCCACAGGACATTCAGAACGGTCAGCCCGACCCATCTTCCTGGCCTCCTCCCGTCGCCTTCTGGTCTGCCGACGGTTGCGATTTTGCTTCGCATGTCTATGACCAACATCTTGTCATCAACACCGCGCTCGGCGGTGGGTGGGCAAGTAGTGATTACCCGAATTCTGGGTGTCCTGCCACTTGCAGTGACCGAATCACCAAAGGGAAAAACTTCATCTGTGCGTTTTTGCGTGTTCCTTGTATATAGTGCAGTGCTGATCGAGAGACCAGATGCCAAGTGGATGATCAACTCCATTACTGTCTATGAGTGAATCTACCCTTCACCCTTTTGTGCACACACGACCCCTATCATTTGTTGAATTAGTTCACGGTCCATATGTTTGACACACTCCGCAATTCCCCAGGTGACATCGGACATTGGGCCGTTTTCTAAGACTATCGTTTCTGAATAATATATGATTCGCAGTTGCTGCCGCGCAGGTGTTCGAAGACCGTTAGTAGTAATTTAATAGGCTCGTGACCGGCCTGTATATGAGAATATCGTAGGTTTACCCTTCATATACAGACGGTCACCAGGTCACCAGCCTAGTAATTTATATACAGCCCTCAGAAATTACAGTTGGAAGTCACATGGCGCGCGAGCTCCATGAAAACGTGTGAAGCTCATTCACCATTTTTTTTTATAGGACCAGTTGCTTCCCACCCATTCATTTCACATTTCGGTTGGTGCCAAAATCGTATGGCTTGTTCGTAGCTATGCTGGGGGCTCAGTTTCCTGCACGGTGACGGAGGAATTCCTGGAGGAATCTCAATGGAGCTATGAAATCTTTTGCATCCCGCGCGTTGTACTGTGGTTATGCCGAGGTTTTACAGTAGGCGACAGGGATTATTTATGTCTTTTGCGTGATTCATCATCCATAGGCGCTCTCTGTTCAGATAGATCTAGTTCACGTGATATGTTTTTGTATATGTTTTTTTTTTTTTTTTGGTTCCGTTATTGAAGCTGCCAGTTGAGTTGGTTGGATCCTACTTTCCTTTTTCGTCTGTCGCTCTCGTACAGCGTTCCTTGAACACATTTTTGCCGTGTAGTTTGCATATTCCTTGAATGTCAGCCTCGCACACTTTTCTTTTCTTTTCCGCTCAGGCGTTGGATGAAAAATTGGAGTTCAGCAACGATTCAGATGGTCCAGCACGGCAAGTTCCGAGCTGTGATATCCTCGTAGCACATGCAGCTTGCCCCGGCCATCGCGGCGACATCCCCCCTCTTTTCTCTCTTCCCATCACATCTCCTGGTCTTCCTTATCCATGGTAGCAACAAAACAGTCACGAACTAAGCCAAACTCTACTTCGAGGTAGGGTCCTCACATTATGAACCTCTCTGCGTTGCTCTGTCTCCTCATTCGTTCACCTTTCTAGGCTTGGGGCAGTGAGCCATGCGCAGTCTCCTTGTTTAATATGTCAAAAATGCAAACCTGTCACCTTTTAGGCCTCCAGTCTACTCGGTCCACGCACAAATATGAACAACCCACTCCCATTACAAATTCCCAGTGAAAGCGGTGAAAGCGCCTTGCGGGAGAGTCCGGGGTGCGCCACCCCGACGTCCCTAACGTCACCCGACTCATCAAGGCAGGTGTCTTAACCTTCACCCGACGCGTCATTTCACCCACTGAACTCCCGGACAGTTTTATTGACGGGCGACCAAAAACCGCAGCGGAGAGACAGCGCGAAAAACGCCTTCGGGACGATCCTCTGGCAGACCTCCTCGGCCCGCTTTTTGTAGGCTGCAAACGGTGTGGCACGCGAATCAAGCTGTCGCCAAAAAGCTCATACGATCCTTTCCACTGGGTCAAACACCGTGAGCGCTGCTTACGGAGATCAGTCGACACAGTGAAGGAAATCCTTCGCGAGAGGGGGGACCAGGCGAGCTCCCCTGATGCCAAGCCAGCCCAGCGAGATGGTGGTGTTTGTGACCCGTTGGCTGCCCAGTCTCATCATACCTTGTCGTCGCCTTCGCCATCTTCCTCACCATCGACGCCTTCGCCACTGCCACAAAGACGCACTGACACTGGCACAGATTCCGCCACTCCCTCTCTGACTGCAGACGAGGATGAGCCTGACAAGCTATCCTACCCTAACCACCGAGGGGTGTCCACCGGAAAGGATGAAGAAGCACCATGCGAGTTTGACGTGCCTCCTCCCAACGCGAGCGGAGCAAGACCGCCTCTATGTTCGCTTTCTGTGTTCCGCGCATCAGACATGCTCGCTTTTGAAGACTATTTGCACCGCTCTCGTCGTCTGCCAACGCGGCTCGGATTTCCGGAGCTTCTTCCCTCACCCGAGAGGTGGCACGACTGGTCCTGGGGACAGCTCCGTGAGCCCGTCTACGTCGTCGAAAAACGTTCCGAGGAAATGCAAGTGGCTGCCGGCGCTAGTCCGCCACCACCCTCCTCGCAAAAGGGTATCGGAGATGGCACCCTCCAACCAGATGCGCACGGCCTTCCGAATCCCTTGGGCGTACTCTCATGATCCGCTATGCAGCCCATCAGTATGGAGCCATTGAACGCCAGACACGAATTTAATTTTCTTATCCACTGTTGCACACGTCACGCCACCCTAAGGTTCTTGGACATATTTTTTACTATCTCTCCCTGCTATCACGCTATCACGGTTATCCTGCTAATTGCTCTCATTGCCGTTTGCTGGGCTGCTCCACTTACTGTAATTGCATGTTATTCACTTGATCACCCTACGTGTAGATAAACGACTTGACCACGCATTGCAAACACTATCATACTGCATTCCTACCCGCCGTACTGTAACATATTCCCTTCTTCACCCTACAAGGATCACTTGTTGCGGACCATGTCTGTCTAACTGTTGAGAGTACGATATTGTGTATATACAGACCAAAATAGCTTAATGACTCTTCGGCCCCACCCATCGTCCGAGCGGGCGGTTGTTTGAAGTGGCTACTTCACAGCTTAGCGACCAAGCGCCTAGTCTATAGACGGTTTGACGACGCCGCTCCGCAGCATATCGCGTAGAACGAGGTCGTTGCGTGCACGTGTACCTCTACCCATTCCGATTAGCGGGTTACTCTGCGCAATGAGTCTGACTTTATTGAACTTACAAGACTCTATGCGCAACATCTCGCATAACTTCGCCTGTCGGGATCTCGAGCTTTTCTATCCCTGGTATGCCATCTGCCCGTGTGGGTCCTACATTGAGGTACAGAACCGGTTTGCGAAATTCGAGCGCGTGCTTCAGTAGGCTAGGGATTGCATGTTAATGTCCCTGATATGAGCTTGACAGTCCCTAGGGGAACGAACGCACCGAAAGGCAGAGTAAGTGGCGACTGTAGTGCCGAGGATGAAGAGCCGGTCAGCACTCTCGATGATACCGTAACTTCGTTTCCAACGAATTTGTCAGTATGACAATGACATATCTAGCCTCCCCAGCGTACCTGTGGTCCTTCACCTTTTGGCTGATAGACTCGCCGAAAAAGACAAAATCTGGTTTCATCTAAATATGTCATCGTCCGTTGACTCAACAAAGGGAACGACGGCTTTCAGCGCCATTAGCGGGGGACCTACGATACTATTCCGCCGACCATCCGCATCGCAGCCAGGGCAGTGAGGTACGACGAAATCATCGTACGAAACACCTTCGTCGAGCACGACCTGGACAAACGATAATCAGTAAGACCAGAGACGTTGGGAGACAATAAGTCTATATACATCGCCATCGGGATTCGTCTTGGGCTGTGCACCTGTACGCTCAAGCTCCTCAAGGAACACATGCCAGCGCGGGTTTGCTTGTCCAAGCCACTCCTGAAACACCGCGCGGGGGTAGATGTGCCCGTGTTGACAACGTACTTTCTAATCTCAACAGCCGCTCGATAAGGGATGTGGGAACAGCAGCGCTATGGCTAGGAAGGACCCACAAATATACTTCCGTGGAGTTCAAGGATACGCGTGTCTACTTCTGCTTCCAATAGAGCGTGGCGCAACGCGGCGTGGTGGAGCCCATCGACGTTCTGGGTTATAAGTGGGCCAACTACGCCTGCATGCTGCAATGCAGCCAGGGCGAAATGGGTTGGATTCGGAAAGGTGCGACGGACGGGTAAAAATCCGATGTATGCGCGAAGCCTTGGTATATTAAGATGAAATTGTTTCTTGAGCGACGCGAACTTTTGTAAAAGTACACACCAGTATCGTTGACTGAGATGGATATTACAGACAACTTCGTAAAAGCAGGCAAGGACGAAAGAGGGGACTCACCGAAACGAGTGCCCTCGAGGGCTATTTTCTATGAGCTCCTGGTACTACAGAGATGCACCCAGTTAACGAGGCACGAGAACAGAGAACTGCGTCTAGTGCCCACAAATATCGGTCTGAAGACGAGTGTATGCTACGTAAGTGGCGTTCGAAGCGCGACGAAAGCGGTGCGCACTTGTAGTCTGGATTCATGTACCTGCCGTCCTTACCGCGATAAGCTTTGACACCCGAATCGACGCTGACACCCGCGCCGGTCAAAATGGCGGCGGTTCCCGAAGATAGGAACGAAGCGATGCGCTGGACTGCTTCAGAAGGCAACACGCTCGGGACATTGCGCAGGGCAGCATTGGAAAGGATAGAGGGGGGGATGTTCGGGACTGAGAGGCGCATATAGCCGAACGTGGGAGTGTATGTGAATCCTCGATCGGTTGGGCCGGACCGTGTAGCCGACTTGTGGGGAGGCACGTCACGGCGCTGGTCAGAACCGATTCAATATGAACCCGAATCCAACTGCACCTGCTGTGCTTCATTTACCTGGCTTTTCCCACTATAATGTCGCCTGGTCACCCTTCCACACTACGCGCATAGCAGTGGCGTCGTCTGCGAATTATGGAATCGTTGGAAACGGACGCTTGCATATCGCTTCGGCCTTTTCGAATCCATCTGGAGTGCCAGACATCAAATTGGATAAGTTGTATGTTCGTTGTCATGCATTCCTTCCCTTCGGTCAAGCTAAATGAGTTCGGGTGGCTAGCTACGAAACGCAGGACGGCCTGTACGACTTGGCATGGTCAGAGGTCCATGAAAACCAGCTTATCACTGCATCTGGCGATGGTTCCCTCAAACTCTGGGATGTGATGCTGAACGTAAGCACCCACTCCGACCCCCCGCCTGAGTGCCGGTGAGTGTAAGTGAGACAAGTGACCTAGACTCTCCCCATCCGTGCCTGGCATGAACATACGCGTGAGGTTTATGGTGTAGACTGGTCTAATATCAAGAAGGACCAATTCGTGTCGTGTTGTATGGATGGCAGCGTGAAAGTAGTGCGTGTCGTTTTTGCTCGTCTTTACTATCGTTCTCCTTACCGACGTTCCGTAGTGGACTCCCGAGCACCCGCGTTCCCTTACAACTCTGCAGGCGCACCATGCGTGTGTATACCAGGCACTCTTTTCGCCCCATCAGCCAGACTTGGTGGCGACCAGCTCTGGGGACGGAACCATCCGCTTCTTTGACCTCCGCTCACCTGCCTTTTCACCATCGTCGAATACGTTTACAGCACCGCTGTCCGCTCCCGTGCTCACAGTACCAGCTGCCCCAAGCGAGGAGCTCGCGCTAGACTGGAACAAATACCGTCCGCTCATCCTTGCAAGCGCTGGCCTCGATAAAACTGTGAAAATATGGGATTGCCGCATGCTGCAGCTCGGCGCATCAGCGAGTGCAGTCGGTAGTCCGTGCGAGAACCGGTTGTACGGGCATGAGTATGCCATACGCAAGGTTCAATGGAGCCCTCATCGGCCCGACCTGATAGCGAGTGGAGCTTATGATATGACGTGCCGGGTGTAAGGCTCGCAACGCTAGTCTACGCGAAGATACTGACGATTTATACTAGATGGACAACAAACCCGGCTTCTGGCCAAAACAACCTAGTTAGGATTCATGATGCGCATACAGAATTTGTTGTTGGGTGTGCGTGGTCTTTGTATGAGGAAGGTGTACTGGCGACATGTAGTTGGGACTGCAAAGTGAATATATTCCGCGTGTAATCTACCACACCGATAAGGGGCGTCTTTCCCATCTTGTGTCCCGAGAATGGACCCAGAAGAGATTTTATCTTCGTCCCTCGAGACGCTCTACGATTATGCCCCGATCACACACTCTTCGCCAGGCGCATCGTTCACGTACATCCACCGTTTGGAGGACAGTGACCCTGACTTACCCACTCCCACGGTGACGGTGTCAACCCCAGACACGCAGGCAGAGCACTGGTCACTCCATGCTTCCTCCATCTGGGTCTCAGCGCTTTACGTTGCAGACCACATCTCAGAACTCGGTCTCCCCGCCACCAACATAAAAGCAGCAGCAGCCCCTCTGCGACTGATCGAGCTCGGTGCAGGCGCGGGCTTGCCGAGTATCCTCATCGCCAAATCCTACCCACACGTCCACGTCGTCGCAAGCGACTTTCCCGATCCCCTGCTCATCCGTACACTACGCGATAACGTGGCGCGCAACGACGCAAGCACGAACTGCAGCGTCGTCCCGCACGCCTGGGGCACAGACCCGTCCGCGCTGTTGTTGCCCAGCGGCGGCGCGGACATCGTCCTCGCGGCGGACACGCTTTGGAATCCGGAGCTCCACGCTGCCTTGCTCCACACGACGTGTGGTGTACTCGCACGTACGCACACTGCGCGCGCACACTTCGTTGCGGGCCTGCATACGGGACGGTACACGCTTAATTCGTTCTTTCGGGCGGCGGACGATGCAGGCCTGACGCTGGTTGAAGCAACAGAGCGCGAGGTGAAGGGAGAGGGTCGACGTCGGGAATGGGACGTACAGCGTGCGGATAGTGAGGATGAGCGTGAACGCAGGCGGTGGGTAGTCTGGGGTGTGCTCAAGTGGCGGGATTTGTGAGGACGTATTATTAGTCAGCATGTCTATTATAGCACGCCCGCAATGCAATGCCGCGGTCATATCTTCACTGCCCATCCCACACCGCTTCCTGTGGCTACCACCTGCAACCATGGTCTGTACCAAGTGTGAAAAGGTATTACAATGTGACCTATTCCGTCGCTCGAACTGTGCTAATACAACTCAGAAACTCTCCAAGGTCGCTGCCCCCGATCCATTTCAATCGACCACAGCTAGCATCAAAGATGGCTCGCGCAAAATTGGCGAGAACAAACTCATTGGACGGCCGAAACCACCGGGAGCAGCTCCCAGCTCTAGTAGGGGTATCTCTGCTACGAGTTCAAAGAATCGTTATAAGGTTTGTTTTGGCGTACGTAGCTCGAGATGTGCCGCAGGCTCTGATGTCTACTATGCCAGCCCTACGCAGGCAAATGTAAGGACTGCAAGTCATCGGTCTCGCAGAATCAAGCGAAATATTGTCATAGTACGTCCCACCCCACCGAATCCCTTTCATCCTTTGTCAACGTAGTACTGCTAGGCTGTGCTTTCAAGAAGGGAATCTGCTCGATATGCGGGAAGCAGATTTTAGATACGTCTGGGTATCAAATGGTGAATAAGTGATTCGATCCCGCCACTTCAACACCTCTGGACCTTTCGACGCGGGGAGTCGCATGTGTGCACTAGGACTGCATCTTTGAACGTGTATGTACATTTTGCCTTAGGCTAGTGCGTGTTCACAACATGTCCTTAGCTTACCATTACGTAGAGCCCATGTAGGGAAGTTGGTCGACTCATAACTGGGACCACGACAGACTTGAGTCCATAGCCTTATCTGGCTCGCGTGAATATGAGCGAGCTGCGATATAATATTCCCATTGACCTTAGCGAATTCAAATTGGAACGGTTTCGTTGTGATCATAGCTGACAAGGTGGAAAAAAGAAGACAGAAATCGGTTCCACTGGTATTTTGGATACATCCAAGGTGTAATTAATATGTGTATCAGGTCTATAGTAAAAAAAATGAGGTAATGTCACGGATAGCATACTATGGAAACAGCGAACAAAGCAAGACGACAGGCTAAAAAATTACAGGGTGTCCTGGTAGGAGATGTGCCTCAGAGAGATATTATTCGAATTTCTTTCCAGATCTCGCCTCATAGATATCAACGTCTATGGTATCCTTCGTCAAGAATCGCCAGATCAACACGGTTTTCGTCTGCCCGTAACGCCGGAGACGACCGATGGCCTGAGTCTCGTTCGCCTGGTAAATCTCCTGTGTCGGCGCGAGCAGCGGCGAAAGAAAGATGGCATGATTGGCGGACGTCAGGTTTGCGCCAGAAGCACTCTCGTCCATCACGTTCAGCAAGAGCACGCGCTCCTCGCTATCGTTTTGGAACTTCTCCAGGTTTTTGCTCTTCTGCGCAGCAGAGCCCTTGATCTCCAGGAACCGAACTTTGTTGGCAGTGAGTGCTTCGGCGACCTTTTTCATGAGGTCCGGGAATTGAACGAAGACAAGCACACGCTCATCTGACGGGATGCGTTTTCTGCATCGCAAGGGTTCGGGTTAGGCATTATGTTTATCTTTGCGAAGAGGGTGTGTAAAAGCGGCGCACCTGATCAAGTGAATGACCTTCTCTAGCTTCATCCCGAAGTGCTTCCCTTTACCATCGCGCTCGTAATCGTCGACTCCGAGGGTATCGCCCTTGACGATGTTGAGGACCCGAGCGGCCGCCTTGCACCGACCCGACCGAGCGTACACGCAAGTCTCGTTTTCGGCAGCGGCTTTCACGTCATTGTAGCAGCCAGCGTGGCCGCACGAAGACAGGACGGCGATTTCTTCGAGGGGAATTTGTTCGCGCTCGCACTCGGGGCACGAGATCGCGGGTGGTTCGCTTCGCTGCTTCTGGAGGTCCCGAACGATGGTAAAGTATCGCAGGGAACGCACGCGTCCGACGAGCTCCTTGGTCAACCTACGGATCACGTGCGTCTGCTCGCGGTGTGCCCAGATCGTCTCCTTGCGCTCGCTGTCCTTCATCTTGCGACCAGAATTGGACGTCCTGTGTTCGCCGACGCCCGCGGACTTGAGCAGCTCTGCGACGAGTTCTGTTCCCTCCTCATCGCCGACACCTTCCGTGCGGCAGACCCGCACGTATTCGCGGAACATGGACTCCTTCGGCTCGTCATCCTGCCGCTTGCCGATTTCCTTCTCTTTCTCGAGCGCGTCCTTGAGCTTCTTGAGCAGATCGTTTCGGCAGTTCTCGAGTTGGTCCTTACGCTCCTTGACTATGACTTCGCACGCCTTCATCGCGTTCTCTTTATTCGACGTGTCGAGTTCGAAGTGAGAGCAGCGCTTGAGGAGTGCTTCTTCCGCCGTACTGAGGGAATCCAGATGTCAATGTCGTAGAGTATTCGGATAGAAAAACGATGGACGTACCTGCTGTCGCCAAGGGACTGAGCGACCCGCTTTTCACGGTCACTGTCAGTCTTCTTGCCGCGTTTGATGGTCATATCCAGGGCGCGCAAATGATGTTCTAGTTCAAGATAGATGGCGCGCTCGGCAGCCGGAAGAGTAATTTTTTCTATCTTTTCTTCCCAGGGGATCTCGTCAATCTCAGCGATGTTCTGGCAGATGGTTTATTTAGTTTAGGAGGTTGGTGCTAACTTTAATATATACGCACCTGACGGACGAAGCGGTCCAAAAACATTTGCCCAAGTTCATGACGGTGCGCATGCCAATCTAAGCTGTGCGTTTCACGGAACGAATGGAACTTCTCGACGGCTTGAGAGACACAAAGACGCGATCAGTACGTCATGGTGTTGAGGGACTCACGATTCACGTACCTGTTTGTTCCCGACGGCGTTTCTTAACCTCGATGGACTTACCCTCGTTGTCGTCGTCGATTCCGAGGTGCAGGTTGAGATGAGCGGCGATGGTCTTCACGGCAGCGAAGTCGTGTATGGGAGGTGTGCCGGATAGCACCCAGTGTCGGTCTGCAGACAACCGCGTCACCAACGAGTGTATCTTGCCGTCCAAGTAGGTGTACTCGTCGACAACTTTTCTCGCAAAGTGGAACATCTCCAGTGGTGGAGACTGCATCTGCTTCCAGTCGCGCTTGGCCGCGCTACGTAGCTTCCACGGGTCTTTGGCCTCACGCAACTCCTTGGGCTTTTCCACCTTTTCCACGCGTTTGCGCTTCTTCGATGTCGTGGAAGAGGGTTCAGAAGTAGACACGGCCTCATCGACGTCCATTGCATCTTCGCTCTCCGACTTCTTGACCTTTTTCTTGGGCTTCGCGCTTGGCTTGGGCTTGGGCTTTGGTTTTGTGCGAGACTTGGACTTGGGGGCATCAGAGTCCTCGTCGGAAACTTCGAACGAGCCCTCCTCCTCGTTCTCCTCTCCATCGTCGGAATCGGAGACGACGAAGTCAGGAGATTCGGCACGAGCCTTCTTGGAGACCCTTTTAGCCTTCGCCTTCGCCGATTTGGTAGGCCTCTCCTCCTCGCTATCAGAGTCCACGTTGTAAACGACCATTTTCGAAACTTTCCGGCCGAGGTGTCGAACTGGTTGTTCTTCACCGCCATCCGATTGTTCTTCAGACGACGAAACGTGAATGGCTTCGGCCGCTCGACTTTTCAGCTTCTGAGTGTCCTTCAAGCGAGGAACTTCGACGTGGCTAAATACTCGGACTCCCGAACTAGTTCTGGGCTCACCACTCGATTTCGATTTCGGTGCTTTGGGGGCTTCCGTCGGTTCCTGGATTCCCCTTATACGCTTCGACGGTCGCATCGCCTTCTCAGCATCCTCATCTACGTACAAATTAGTTGCTGATAAGAAAGATAATGGTATAGGCAAACCTTTCTTCCGTGCTGCGTGTATTGCGTCCATCACACTCACGGATCCTTCTTCACGCAGTCGGTCGACTTGTTGTTTCAAGGTCTCCAGAGAAGTATCAAGACGTGCGTTGAAATACCGACCGTCTGACGCTGGAAGAGAACCTCCTGCTGCAATGGCCTCCAAGTTTGCGAGGTAAACTGTACTCTTGAAAAGATTGGACGCGACAACGATGATGTCCGCCTCAATGACGTCCTCGACGGTGAGGGAGTTCAGGTTAGACGCGGTTGTGAGTGTGACGACCTGCATCTTCGCCTCTGATGAGACGAACTTCTTGATCTCTGTCGACCATTGACGCGTGAGATGGGGTGGGACAACCACGAGAGATGCCTTGACACGGATTTTGCCGGGTATTTCCGTCGCGTCCTTGAGCTCACGAGCGACTTGCTTGCGCGTGCAGTCGACCAAACCAAGAGTTATAGCTGTCTTCCCGTAACCGACCTGATCTGCAAGGACACCCCCACGTATATACACGGGTTGTTGTGCACGCCCTTCCGCTCGCCAACCCAGAGGTTCGAGCGTAGCTTCCGAGACTTCCTCTTCAATGAAGGGCGGTGCGCTGGGCTCTTCTTGTTCCAACATCCAGTGCAACGAACGTAGCTGCTCCACGCGAAGAGGGAACTTCTTGAAGTGAGGAGGCTGGCAATGCTCAGGGTCCGGCCGATTGCTGAGTAATGTGAATTTAGGCAAGACGAGCTTGACAAGAGGTTTGAAGTTGGTGTCCAGACGCCAAGACAAAGTTGGTTGACCATTCCTTCCTGCCGTGGGAAGACGGGCGAGAGCACGATGAGTCAAGGACGCTACGTTAACGCCGATGCGAACAGTTCCGGTGCCCTTGTCGTCCAGCTTGAGCTGGGTCACGAACGGCGCGGGACGGCGCTTCAAACGGCGTTCATATTCGCCAGCCTCAGCGCTGTCTTCGATGGCCATGGCTTTCTTCCCTTGTTTGATCCAGCGTAAGGAGGGGGCCAGAGGAGCGCAGCGCTCGCAATTCGAGTGATCTTCTGGGAGCTCGACTTCTTGCCAGTTGGCGAAAGGGCCATCCACGACTTTGATACGCTCCAACAACCACGACAAGGCACGGAAAGTGGCACGCTCGTGGATCTGTTCAACTTCCTTCCATGCGCCCCGAGGCCACTCTGGGCCAGCTTGTGAGTGAAGGGGGACGCGCGCGACCAGCAAGGCATTTGCCGACTTGCAGGCGTCCTTACTGACTGGGATGCGGAGGTTGTCCCGAGGAACAGAGTAGTGTGCTCCCTGGGCTTGCGAAGGCTGTATGGAGCACGCTGATATTGAGTGTGGACAGGTCGACAGAAGTAGAAGAAAACACACCTGGAGCTTGACACCATCTGCAGAAAACGTACTTCTGCGGTATCGTACACGAGACACGCTGAGAGCCATCCTTGCTCGATTGCCGCCACGAATGGTGCAGACGAGCGAAGATGGGACGTGTCTCTTGGTACTCGAGGCGGCGAATACTCGTAGAGAAGACGAACGCGTCGTCGCTCGGCTTCCCGGAACGAGTTGGGTCAAGAAATAGATACAGAGAAGGAAGATTTGCGTCCCCCTTGGTCGGTATTTTCTTGTGAAGCGCACTATTCGCAGTGCCGCATTTGTCCAAAAGTTCGTAGGTTCCGGAAATGACACGGTCAAAGTGATTGACATCGTCGTGGGGAACCGATACCTCAAGCTGAGAGAAAACCGTGGTATCAAGGAACTTAGGATCTAGCAGGCCGAGCTTTGACTCCCATGAAGGCACCCGTTCTCCGACACCCTTTATCGAAATTTCCACCGAAGTCGGATGGGGTAGCGCCACCTCCCACCTCCCACTCAGGAGCGACCTGTCACAAGCGAGACGAGCGACAGGATTCATCAGCAATTTGCGAATCTCGGCGTTGGCTGGCTGGCTCGGAGACGGCTTGGCATAGAACAGCCACTCGGGGCGTTTAGGGTGAAGGCAGAGTTCCGCGAGCGCTTTGGTAGACTCGTAGGTAACATACCATAACTCTTGGCGCTTGAGCTCGACGAAACGCAGTTCCTGTCCAACAGCTTCGAGAACAGCACTGCGCCAAGTTTCCCAACGCTTTGACGGTATTGAGGCGCCAGATTTCTGCTTCAGAGTGTCCAATAGTTGTTCCGTTATACCCGACATTCCAAGAGACATGGGGAGGGCAGACTTGAGGCTGCGCTCGAAAACAGACGGTGCGAGTCTTGGGTGGGACTTGACGTCGATTGTTCGCGAATTGTGCTCGGGACGACCGCCGCATTTGACGCAGGCCGTAAAACCACAATCATCGCAGCGGCGTACCTCGCGCTCGGTCATGTCCTTCCGACCTTCACACGTGCAAAAGCGCACGCTCTTCATGGCGTCCTCCAAGAGGGAGGCAAGGGGTGGCCCCGTAGTCTTGGAAAGGTCGAAAGATTTCTCCGAGAGTTGGTCCTCACCGAAGATGTGATCTTGCACAGAGTCGGAGGGCATTTCGACTTCCATGACGTCTTCATCCTCGCCAACGATGGGTGTGCCATGTTTCTCCTCATACGTCCTCTTGTCATTTCCCGGTGTCAAGTATTTCATCGAAAGAACCAGAGCAACAAGGACGGTGGTTCCGACAACCGTCGTGGACATAGCATTACCAGCCAAGTCAGCGAGTTGATCCTCAGTTTCCCGGGTCAACAACAACTCATCAATGGGGAGACCCTGTAAGTGGAGAGCCTCTAGCCCAACCATGGGTCCTCCGCGGTTAGTAATATAGGGAATCATAGAAGGCGTAAGGCATGGTGAGATGCCGACACGATTCGACCCGATTGAACGATCCACATTCTGAGATAAGTTCCACACTTGGCTGAAAAAAATAACATGTCAGAGGCCGCATCAAGAAATTGCACCAAAATACCTTTTATAAGCTGGGTCAACGCCCAACACAGCTGATCGGAGCAATGAGATATCCATGAGATCCCAAACACGTTCGACCTGTCCGGAAACCCAATCTGCCCAGCCATAATCAAGCATCTTGACGGCGCCGGCTTGCAAAAGGTAAGGTGATCATAATGTAAAAAAGCTAAAGAATGCATACCTTCGTCCCAGTTTGGTCAGCGGCCGTTTGGAACCGAGGGCCTCCTCCAAGCGAGTGCGCTGGTGACGAGACTCACATCGACCCCAATCAGTCCGACCCGTTTTACGGTCCAGAGCGTTATAGCTCTCTTGAACGAGTTTCTCCCTAGCTTGGTGGATACGGGGATCGTCGGAAGGGAGCAAAAACGCGTCCAGAGTACAAGACGCGTCGCGCTTCATGGAAGCCATGCGGTCCACCCACTTGGTTGGAATGCTGGAAGATTGTGCGTTGACCGCCATCATGTAGCCACGCGTCCGTGTGTGAGGTACATAATACGCCTTCGTATCTAACCGGATTGACTTTGCGCTGTACTTGGCTTCCTCAAATTTCTTGACAACGGCAGGCCAGGGTGCGCTGCACACGTTCTCCAAGATCACAACTGGAGGACGATGTTTCTTGACCCAGTCCAGCATACCGTGGAACGTCCGACCAGACTCTCCTCCTTGATCGATGTCCTTTTTCTCATTGTTGAGATTGGAGTAGTCGACACAAGATGTACCGGCGATGAGGATGTCGACATTACCCGGGACATAAGCCTTGGCACCATAGGCGGTATAACTATAATAATGTGAGTGTAGACAAACAAAGAAAGCTCGAGCAACGCACGCGTAATTGTCGCCGAGCTCACACACATCTCTAAAAAGGAGCGGTGGTTGGAAGTTCCGCTCAATGTAAGCCTGTTTGAAGGGTACAATCTCGCAGGAGAACACATGCTCCACTTCGATGGTATTACCGAACTTCTCAGTCATCGCGCGGCTGATGAGATTTAGGGCGAGAAGAGGGGACTCTGTTCCGGAGCACATCGTTGCAACGCGTAATTTTCGCCCTTGAATGTGTTCGGCTAACGTTTTCACATCGGGCAGGCGGGTGACGATATCGAGAAAGATATCAGGTAAACGGGAAATGGGCGGTAAGGACGAGTCTTCTGGCGAGATATACTTTTCCTTCTTCCCGGTTATCCCTCCTTCCTCTTCCTCTTCCTCCTCATCATCGATGTCTACGTCCATGTGGGTCTCTTCTGTAGAGGCGCCCTCCGTTTCTTCTTCAGCAGGGTCGGATCTTGGTTTGCTGAAGAACGAAGAAAGTTTCTTTTGTTTCATTTTATCTTTGACGGTCGGCATGATAGGGAAGGGCGACGGTGATGATGATGGTGACGGGTATGGAGTGTGAGAGCGTGTGGGTCAACGCTTTAAGCTTCAAGTCAGATGAGTCAATATCACCCGACGCGTGTGATGACTGATAGTCTGTCACGACCGCGTTTTGTCACAATAACATGACTCGATGGTCACAATTCTAACTCGGAAATGCCCTGTACCTTGAGTCGCCCATTTCGGGTCCATCACGCAGATAGTCCATCCCTGTATGGCCGATTTTCTCCTCAGAGTGAAGTACAACATAGAGGAACTTTATGGAGAAGGTTCCTTCTCTTGGTTCGACAGTTCCTATATCGTTGATTGGCAAGTCTCAACTTGATCTCTATTGAAAGGTCTTCTTACAGCGATCATTCGCAGGGTTGTCGTAACAGGATTATTCATGCTCTCCTGGCTTATTGATACCCGGCCGGTCTTTGAGAGGGACTTCTCTCCCAACGACCCCCTAATTCAGCATCCCTACACTTCTCAGCAGTAATTACCCTATTGTACCGAGCCTGATTCAGAAACACTTATGCGAGCCAATTTACCAGAATTTCATCAGACGCAAACAACCTCATTGCTTCAGTGGTGCCTGTTGCACTTTCTGTCTTCATTGGTGGTTACAGGAGCTCAGTGCACGAAATTCACCATGGCTTGCTTGCAGCATGTGCCGGGAAGTGAGTTTCACAACTCGATTCACTGGTTTCAGTGGGCTGATTGCATGTAGGGCCTTGAGCCACTTGACCACGGAAGCCCTGAAAAACCGCGTCGGTAAGTCCGAGGCTGTTCAATAACCGGTGCTTGTTGCTTACTTGCGGTCATTCGCTTCCCAGGTCGACTTCGCCCTGATTTTCTAGCGCGATGCCAATGGGATGCCTCGCAGCACATTTGCACCGGGTCTGTACGAGGTTTAGTTCTACAAAATCGTTGCTCATTCAATATAGGAACACCAACGACATCATCGACGGCCGCAAGTCATTTCCCTCTGGCCATTCGTCCACGGCCTTTGTCGGGATGACCTTTATCGCCTTATTTTTGGCAGGCAAAACGGCAGCTCTGTGTTTCAGGATCTCCCCATTTCCCGGCTCTCTACTCAACAGCCGACTTGCTCGCTTAATCCTTGTCCTAATGCCGCTGGTTTTCTCCACCTGGGTTGCTATCACCCGTGTGGAGGATTATGTGTGTCGCTCTTCTACTTGCCTCACTTCGCAGGGCTGATTGTTGCCGAAGCGCCACCACAAGGAAGACGTGATTGTCGGGAGTGTCATTGGCATTCTCTCGGGGACAATTAGTTACCTTTTATACTGGCCCAACCCCTTCTCTGCAACGAGTTTCTCAGCAGACACTATGGGATGCCCGCGGCCCGTAACCGACAGCGTATCCCATAGATCAACAAGTGACGACTACAGGCTCGTCCCTGGCGGGGCGGACTTCGATACGGTATGAAGTCGGATTTACATTTATCTAGAGCACATTGTGCCGCATCCAGTCGAAACGCCCTGCTTTTTTGTGTCGCATACTACTATGCCAGAATCATCTGTACTCAAATGTGTATCTTGATTCGCACGCCAAACCCGCCAAAATAAAGGTGATATTCCCCAACGACGGACCCGAACCTGGTTTCGTTTCGCAAACTAGGTCCTCGCAGGATTGTGTATCATGGTACCTGACGACCTCCGTTTTCAAATCCATAAGTTCGTTCTTGCGTCACGATTTTCTGCCCCACTATTCCAGAGTGGGTTAGAAACGGAATACTCCCACCAACGCCGTCTCGCTCTGATGATTTTATGAGGACTACGAATTTCACAGAGCGCAGTTTGTGTTGTTCATTATTTCAACGGTCTAATCGGTTTGAGGGACTTGTCAACATGCACAGATTTTCAAGTGTTACCAAGCACGTCTACTAGTACTATTCACACACTCGACGCCATTCTCTTATAGTATTTGCCGTATCGCCAATGCTCTGTGGTTCAAAGCCATATGTCGTAATTCAGGTTCGGGTGGTTTGTGCCGACGCGAAGGAGACTTGTCGCTCAGCGGAAAGCCACGTATCGCCACCCGGACTGAGTGTGTCCATTCGAATCCCCACGCGGTCTCACCCGCGGTAACGGACTACAGTAGCAGATTCATAAAAGCCTCCGCGCCTGACTACGAAGAACCATCATCCCTGACAAACACCCAGTTATCTCCTAACTTCTGCATCCGACCGCCCGCAGTACTCCCGCTGCCCCCATTCTGTCCACCATCGTCATCGCCATCGCCATCCGGACTCGCCTGCGCCTGCTCGTGGCTACCCTGTGCCCAGTCAAAGCCATTTTGGTTGTTGGTGTGCTCCCCTAGGACGATCGCATCGGTGCCCTCAGCGTACGCATCTCCTCCGACGTCCCACCGTTTCTGACCCCCTCCGGCATTATGTGCGAACCCCCCGCGGCCGCCCCGTGCTCTAAATGCCCCCCTGCCCCGCGGGGGCCCGCCACGAGTTTCGCCCATCCACCCATATCCGGCCTGCGGATTCGCCTGCGCTGGTGGTACGCTGGGAGGTGCCTGGCTCGCCATGCCAATCGTAAATTCCATGACGAACATCATCAGCTCCTCCTGCGTCGGCGAACGCCCATTCGTGGCGGCCCAAGCTTTGCCCAGAGCTTGCCACGAAGTGGGCGAAGTCGGATCGAAAGTCGAGTAGTCGAAAGACTGTAGGCTTGCTTCGCTTGCGTCTTGGTGGTGGTGCTGTTCGTCAGATCCACCACCGCCCGTCGCGAACGCAGCCTGGGAAGGGGCTGCCACCGGAGAATCGCGGTTGCCTGGTACTGACGTCGCCTCTACGGCGGGAGCCGAGGTAAGCCCGACGGATGATGTGGCTGGCGGCGACTGCGCCGGGCCTTGCTTAAGGTCGTCAGGTGTCATACTCCTGTCGTCGTCGGACGACGGCCTGATTTCGCGCCCGAACTCATCCACACCGGGATGTGAAGATGGAGCTTCGACGTCGTAAATTTCCGTTTGGCCAACAATGGACGGCCTATGTGGAGGACTGTACGGCTTTACATCTCTCCGGCCGCCCCCGTATCTACTCCGAGGCGGACTCCTCGACCGACTCCTTCGCCCGTGCGTAGAGCCGGGGCTGCGAGCCCGGTCATAAAATCGGTCCCGGAAGCCTTCGCGATCGCGATCACCGTATCGACCGCGGCCACGAGACCGGTAACCTCCTCTAAATCTGCCTCTGGGACTGTGATAGTCACTCTCCTCGACGGAGGATATTGGATAGTTACGGCCAACCTGGCCAACATCCCACGGCTGATCCTGCTGACCTTGTGAGTGATTCCAGTACGTAGGTTGATTGGACGGGCCTGCGGTTATGTCGGGAGAAGCTAAAGTAGGCGCCGGCGGTGGTGAAAATGATGTCTGAATTGGGGGTGTCGTTATCTCAGGAGGATTAACCGTCTGAGTTAATTGCTGAAATAATTTTAATTGATTAGCGTCCAGCTGGGGCAGTTGTACATGTGTGGGTTGGGTCTTATTTGTCGTTGTTTGGCTTAGGGTCTTTGTTAGCTGGAGTTATCTAGCCAATCTACCAATGACTCACGCCGATATTGGGACATTCCTGGCTTGTGAAAGAAGGGCAAGTAGGGCCGCATGCACGGAGGCAGCCTGACTGGTTTGGATTTGTGGGTGTCTCAGGCGGATTTAGAGCCGCTTGTGGAGGCGCCGAGTGCATCACGGGCTCGATTACGGCGTCCAATACTGGTGCGGGAACTAGCACGAAACAAATCAGACATTCGCCGTTTCTCTCACTTTCCAAAAGCGCATAGTTGGGATTGCACAAAGGGGAAATACTTAGCGAACATGAAATCGAGACAAGATAAGCACCTGGAGCGTCATCACCCTTCAGCACGTTCTCCAATCTCGTCAACACAGCGGGTGGGAAAGTAGCCGATTTGGTCCAGATATCGAGAATCTTCTTCGCCTTTTCCTGAAATTTGTAGTACCACAGCGAGTAGTCAGAACCCTCGTCCATTCACCTAGGCGTTAGAAAAGAAACGAAAACTATGGACCCATGCGTAACATCATATCGTCAACGCGCAGCGATGGATCTTGTGACGCGTTCATTATAACGAGCTACGAAGTGTGCAACCCGATATTCAGGAAGCTCAGATGTGAAAGATACCATTCAAGGGCATGCACGTATGCGCTCGGCGGCGCAATGCGCTTGCCGTACTTGCCTTGACAGACCTACCCAAAGTCTCGGAGAAAGAGTGACAACTAACACAAGAGATTCTCCCAAGTGTGATAAGGAGAGTAACTGCATATGTTTTACTGACCTTGCCTTCCGACACATCAGGGCCCATCATGTCCCGAAATAAGCCCTCCAAGATGGCTTCCAGTTTAAGCAGGAAGGTTGCACTGTTGCCAGGCTGAGAGTCACCAGCGAACCCGTGCTTGGTGGCATGACTGCGAGCTGCACGCGCCAACGCGTCGAATGCGTACAGACTGGGCACCTTAAATTGAGGTTGCAGAGCCTTGTGCGTACGGTACAACGTGGATACCATCTGCGCATCATTCTTAAAGTGGGAGAGGGGGGAGGAAGAGAAGTCAGCATACATCCGGCAATGGCGGAGCAGGTAGTTACGAAAACTGAGTTGCAGAAGGGGCCACGGGACGGGCCATGGAGGAAATCAGCACACACCTCAAAGCACTTTTTCGCAACGTCGCTCAACTTGTTCATCTTGGAAACCGACACTCGCTTTGACGACACCACATCCTTGAGGGCGTTCTCAAACTCCTATTGAGTCATGACGATCAGCCCGTACCGCATTATCGATAATATGGAGCAACTATGTACCTCTAATGAGGACATTTATGACTTGCTATACAACGGTCAGTACCGGGTTGAGCGCTTCAATGAGGGAGGAAAAGAGATCAGATTTTGTTTGCCACTGTTGTCATACGGGCGCTTGTCAGCCCTGCCCACACAAATGACCCGTGCCGAGTGTCTCATTAATCATAATCTTTACTCTAATCCACACAGCCACTATGCGCAAACTCCTCCGCCAAGCTCTGAAGCACCTTTCACAGGATGCGATCTCGGCGCCTTGTAAGTGAACAACTTATCCCCCACACATGTCGTGAGTGTCGTCTCCCCTATGACTTCGATGACTTCGAGCGGGTATCGCGGAAGTTCTCTCGCGAACGATGATAGGTTGGTGAATGTGTGGTGGGAAAATCAGTACATTTGCGAGGCCGAGCGCGATCGGGATATTAAGGTGAGCGAACATGACCAGCGACCAACTTATTGACCATATTTGCGCGTTGAGGTGTATCCGCAAAAAGGGCTCGCACGAGCTTGACTAGTTCTTCTGTCTCGTAGTCAACGAGAGCACCTTCATCGAAGAGGTAGCTAATGTCGGCCAGAGAGGCCTCCTACACAGAAATTGGTTCAAGCTGGTTTGTGCTCGCCGAGAACAACGTACCAAGAGTTCAGATAGATACGAAAACTTGAGCCATGCGGGGACACACGCGACGACGAATGAAGGCTACAATTCCAGTGAGTACAGTATAAAAGAAAGCAGACAGCGGGGGACGCACTTGTTCGGGATCCTCAATGAACAACCCTTCGAGGGCGTGCAATATTCGACAGAGCTCGCTCAGACGATGAGACTCAACTGCGGTGATGTCTGGAAGCGCAAGTATGTCGTCCAAAATACGCATAAGAGAGGAGTTCACGAGGGACCCAAGTGCGTCAAAGTATTTCGTTTTCCCCAGTACCCCCTATATCGATTGGGTCAAAAAGAATGACGACTATAGATGAGCTAAATAACTCACACCCCAATGTTTCGCTACCTTGCGCACTTGTGAAAGAATGCTCGTTACCGCCTCCTCGCACTCATCGAAACGCTCCTGGTCAGCCGTACCGATGAAGCCCTCGGCTTTTTTCAGATAACTTGCCACCAGATCCCGTTGTATCTCCTGAAGAAGATACCCAACTGAGCACGGACGTGATCGAAAGTATCAAAGTAAGACTGCTTACGACACTCCGTTCGAACCACTTCCTTCCCAATGAATCCAAAGAATCTGCCGTCTCAAGAAGCCCATCTTTGGCACTGTTGGGGCACAGTTCCGCAGCGCGTAGAACCCTTCCACGTGCGTAGACACAATCATTTGCGAATACCATGGTTTTGAGCTCGGAAGGTTGCTGGTCAAACTTGGCGGTATAGAGTGCCCGAAATAGATCAAACACCGCGGGTCCTGTCTGCAGTATTACGGACCCTCGTGATTGGGTCGCGGATGCACCGAAACCAAAAATTGTTGTGGATGCGAATTCCTCGCCTTCTTGCAGAATGGCGTCGACCATGTCGGCAAGTTCTTGCGTGCGCTTCGAGACGGTGTAGGTTTCTATTCGGTTTACCGATCTAAGAGGTTCCTTGCCCTTGAGAGTGGCCTCACCTATCGCAGCGGGCTTGTTTGGCTTAGCCAATGCTGGCGGTGAATGTGGAGCGGCGGTCACTGGTGAGTCCATGCTTTGTGGCAACGTAGCTTTTGCTTTGGCCTTGTTGGCTAGCTTCTCGAGACGACTAGCGGGCTTGTGTGTGGAGACAAGTGCGCGTCGTTCCGGGGAAGATTTAGGAGACTCTCCCCCTCCCCAAGGGTCATCGTCTAAGTCGGCACTATTGCCTGAGGAGGATGCTCGGAGTGAGGCAGCTTCATCCAGGTTGTCGTCGTTGTCGTCCCAGCCCCAAGCGGAGTCGTCCGCAGGAAGGTACTGGTACCGGCTCGGCACTCGTGTCTTCCGAAAGAGACGGTCCCTGGTGGAACCTCTGGTTCTGCTGGATTACGCTCAGCAGGCACGTCGTCAAAGCCCCACGCATCCTCTTCCTCTGCGGCAGAACCTAAATTGTCGGTATCCCCACTTTCTTCCCCTTCCAAACCCCACGCGTCGTCACTTACGTCCCAAGCTCCCTCCGAGCTCGACCCGGAGCCATGTGTAGCTTGAGCAGAACTCGGTGGTGGTGGGGCGTTGGGTAGATCGACTTCAACGCGGATCTGCGTACAGTCACCTTCCCGTAGGATCATCTGCCTCGCACCCTCCAGTATTTGTGCCCTTCGCTTCCGCTCGTAATGTGACGATACAGAATCGGTCCAGGTTTTTACCTCGCGATCGCGCGGGTCTTGGCCAAGCATACCTATTACATACTTTTCTTCTAGAGTCTCTGCCTGTTTCAAAAGGCGAAGATACCGTGGCATCGCGGGAAGAGAGGATGGCAGGAGCGACACTAGAAACTGTTGGAGTAAGGCAGAAGTGACTGGCTTGCACAGTGTTTTCTTGAAATTTGTCGCGTGCGGGGAAGGTAAGGTAGCGAACAGCTGGGCATCAAGGAAGTCCAGGAGAGACATTAAGTTTTCCAAACGCGTTGACAAATCTTCAGAGGCAGATGGAGAAGAAAGGAGAGAGAGCTTATGTGACAATACCCCAGAGACGTCCTTTGCGAATGAGTGGGTAAGGGAAACAGGTTGAGAGAGAATGTGGCGAATGTAGTATGCATCAATGTCGCGGCGAAGTACGGCGAGGTGCTCCGAGAGGGACGCCGTGGAACAGGAGGCAAATATGGACGTTAAGTCCAGTACGGTGTCTGAGTCGCGCACTGAAAACAAAGTAAGGCACCTTCGGTGGCACACATTGTGATACGCCCACCTTGTATTGTCGGCCGAATGGTGAGTTCGCGAGAGGAAAGCACCACGCTCCTTGAGTATGCGTCAGTTAGTTGTTCTTCTACGCGGTCCTTCGCGGTCCTGAAGGCAGCCTAGACAGAAAGTCTTAATCACCTACGTCGAACACGATTTGACTCGGACGTGCCTTTAGACTTGAAAACACTTCTGCCTCTTTTAAGGCAGGTGGCGCAGTATCAAGTAGATTTTGTAGACGTGTTGAGGCCTGCACGGCCTCAGCGAGCTTTCCTTCGTTAGCGAGACTAACAAGGTAGTCGAATTCTTCTCGACAACGCAGGAGACGCTCCATCGAGTCAAGTGTGGTCTCAGTGTCCTGAGTCTGTTGGGCCAACGCGGCATGTGTTGACAGGGCACGGAGCCACGGTGGGTATAATACCCAGCTTCGCAAAATGGTTAGACGTCGCAGTGTGGCAAGAATAGGGCCTTCAAACCTCCGAATGTGACACAACATCGTTGAGCTCATCCACGTTTGCCCTGAGCGCTGCGAAACGCTCTTGCACTGCCCCCGAAGATGCAAGCTGTTGCTCGAACAGCAGAATGTCGGCATTTATCCGCTCGTGTATTTTGGCCTGTGGAAGGGTTAGTACATGGCCTGCTTGCAGAAATCGAACGTAGGACGCTCCTTGGACCCGAGGATGGCCTGATCCAGCTCTGCGACCCAGGACGCTGCAACCTCTGCATTTAGGGATTTGGCACTCGCAGATGATATCTTTGAGAGAATTTGTGATGAAGCATCCTGAGGTGCCGCGTTACGTGGTAAGTGGGAGGGTATTGGGAACGCCATGGATCACGCATACCGCGTAAGGCCAGCCTCGCTCGAGCCCACAAGAGGAAGGCGGCCCGTGACGGACCGATACCATTGAGATGTCTACCACAGCCTTAGGATCTAGCTTTATGATTCAACCCAGGAATTGTGCGAGAGCACAACGCGGACCATCGACACGTGTCTGAGAGGCGGTGTCGGGAAGCCACCGGCGAACGGTTTACGCCTGCCTTCTTTTAGTTTGTCTGGGCTATTCCTACTAGTTGTGCTGGTTGGGTTATGAAGATGTCGATACCCTTCCATCTCCATTACCACCACCGATTGTTTATAGAGGATGCCGTTCAAATTTTTTTCTCGCAAGCAAGGGATCCGTAGGTCTCGTCCTGCAACACCTGGCGATCAGCCCCCAGCTCGTAAGTTTTACCTAGAAGCCACTATGATAAATTTGCTAATTGTTATTATTTTTGGCCAGATGGTACCAACGTCGTCTCTGACCCAGCTTGGCAGATCAGCACGCATGACGATGTTGCGATGGGCGCGATTCAAACATCGCTCACAGCTCTCAGGGAGGGGAGTTCCTTGGTAGCTAAGCTCCCATATATCGCCCCCATCGCGGGTCTCCTGCTTCAAGCACTCACCATGCGGGATGCATGTCTTATACACACATTTCCTCCGACAGTGTTCTGATGAGTGCGTCTCCAGGAAGTGAAGCAATATAAAGAGGAGTGCGAAATAGTGGTGCACAAACTCGCCAGAATCGCGAAGATCATTGTCAATGTCGGCGCGAGTTATGTGAAAGGCATAGCCTGAGCGAGGAAGACCTGCCGGATAGTCTGCGGGCTATTCTGGGTTCTCTTCAAAGGTTCGTCTCTTCGGTGACTATCGTACTCCCTGGCCCTCACGGTCTGACAAAGGACTAGAGAGCTGGATAAGATCGAGCGGTTACTGAAGAAGTGCTCCAGGAGAAAAGGTATCAAAGGGGTCCTTCTACGCAAGGATCCTTTGACGAAAACCAAGCAATGCGATGTGGAATTATCTAATGTGCTTCAAGCCTTCCAGGTTCGTGCTTTATTTTTGTTATTCGTGTCAATTGCGTTACATATCTCCGTATAGGCTGAGTTGCTATTAGACGTCCGCGTCGCGTTGATCGCGGTGAGGCCAGAGGTACTAGGCACACCGATATTCAGTTAAATGCACCTAGTTAACAGTCGTAATAGGCTGCTTCCGATTCCGGCCCAATTGAAGTAATACCGTACGCTCGTCCCAGTTGTGTTTACAAGATACCATCGCGTGCTGATGTCGCCTCTTCTAGGGCTATCCCTCAGGAACCAAATGCTGCACAGATGTCTTGGGGCACCAACGGTGCCTTGGGTGCTCCTTGGCTTATCACGTTGAACGCTAAAGAGCTGATTATCCGTCCTAGCCAAGGGCCGGATCTCCTGCCGAACATCATGCGATCACGTGCAAAACTGCACTCCATTTATTTTTTAATCCTCTTAGAGCTGTTTCCATAACTATTGTCCGCTAAAATAAACAGACACAGGCGGATTCCCAAATCTCAAGAGCGGGGTTCATAGTTAAGTAGAGTGCGAAATTTTTGGGATATTAGTTATCTCGCAAAATTGGGGTTATGGAATAGTTGTCCCACCTTTGGGCCCATGCCGCGTTGCAAAGTTGGGTTATCACCTCATTGCGGAGTTTTGTTGTCGTTGCGACCAACATCCCCCCCTCCTCCACCCTCATCGATGGTCCAACGGCACATCTCTGATGACCTCAAAGGGATGGCCCTTTGATGTCCCTTCAGGGACTCTCTGACCTTGTCACTCAAGAATATTCTGTGTTAGTTTCTGTGTTGTTATTTGTGCCTCGGAATGTATAAACATGGTTGGTAGTACATATACCCAGGCAATGAGCAACAGTAAATCATCACATCTACTCCCCAACATCCCACTATCTCCGGGAAAGAAAGTTCCAGAACTTAATATTCTGGGATTGGTGTGTGGTCACTCCGCTGGTTCTGCAGCGCGGTGTAAGGCCATTTCGGACGTCTTCGCTATCGGATCGGGCCGCGTGGCCAAGCTACCATTTCGGATTTACATTCCCACGTTGCCACACCTACTTCGCCCACCATCGATCACACACCCACTTCGCCCACCATCGATCGCTTTCCTCATTTCCATCTTTCTTTCCCTCCATTTCACCCTTGTCGCTCTCTATCCACTCATTCGCTCACCCTCATGCTGCGATGAACCGATGCCGACCGCCTTGCAAATGGCTTAAAGGTCACTCGGATCTGAACACAGGCGTTGCGTCCCCGCACTTCAAGCACTCTCGATCTTCCTCCCCATTCTCACTACCTTGGCCACGCCCCATGACCCCTGCGCTCGTTGTCTCGGCGTCGGTTATCCATGTCACCGCACGGTTCCTCTCGTCTCGGTCATTCAGATTTCGCACTTTACTCTTTTCGCTTCAATTCATTTTGTTTTTCTTCGTTTTGCTTCGTCTTCTTCCCTCCCTTAGCTTAGCTTAGCTACATTTTCTTTTGTATTTAAACCAATTTCTTTCGTGCTGAACAAATGTTAGATGAAAGGGACCGCTCGCATCGCCCCAATTCCCCCCTTTTCCTTCGCGCGTGAATTCGACTTGAGTCAGGCCCAAACGAGGGCACTCAAAAACAAATCTACTCGACGTTGTCTCGCTCAGTCTCGCCGCTTCGGACGGCAATCGTTTCTAGTCTCGTCTCGTCTCGTCTTGTCTCTCCTCCCTCCTCCTCTTCCCCTTCCTCACGCCGCCTTCGAACTCACACTACCTCAGCGTCCTTACAGTGGATCACATCATCGCCACCACAGGAATCTAGTTCCGTCACCGCAAGTTGATGAGTTTGCCGATGACCTGCCGCGCACCCCACCGCGCACCCCGCCTCGCGCCCCGCCTGACGGCTAGAAATGTACGCTTGAAAGGAACCTATCACACCTGACTACCTTATTGTACTGTACTGTATTGAATTTTTTGGACGAACACTGAGATAAGTTAGTACGCGGCTTTCTGTGCCCTTCTATTCAGTACCACAGGAACGACTCCACAAAGAGTGGGTCATGAGGTTTTATTTTTTAATTAAATAACTACAAGTATTTCTGAAAAAACTTCGGCATGAGTGATCAGACACACTTTCGAACCCCGCCTGTATCCATACCCCCAGACCGCGGACAATAGTTATGGAAACAGCTCTAGAAAATACGTTCCCTGTTCCGTACGCCGTGCCTTCGCTATGGGGATTTTCTCGTGACTCAAACAATCACGCGTCACGTTTTGTCACGCACCATATTGAAAAAACTAGCCGGTCTCTCTAGCCAACGGTTAGGCACTGTACCTCTTCCGACGATGATGCTTCTCGTTTACTATAAGATAGAGGACCTAGTGAAGTTTACGCGCACACTTTCCATAGATACGCCTCAGTGCGCAAATGTGGTCCATACGTTAATTGGCCAGTCGTGTTCACTCGCAGTAAAATCCTGATTGTGTCTGGCCTTGCAAAATTACCGACTTTATCATGCGTTCGCTGATCTATGACTATCTGAGAGAGAATACCCACGACTGCAATTTCTAATCGTATCCCTTCGAAATAACAGGGCAGAAGGCATGCGGCAATTATTCCTGCGGGCCGTTGACCGCGTGACAAACACGACACATTCACTCTGGTCAGACGTAGTGAACAGGCTGCCTGTCGCTACTCCTTCGACTTTGCTTTCGCTGTCAGCTCGACTGCATTTTTGAATGCGCCCAAGAGCGCAGTCAGTTGGATCTTTTCATCTGCCCCAGCAGACAGCCGATATCTATCATTTGGTGAGCGATGTGTAACAGGGTGCACTGACAGAACACAACTGACTCAGTTGTTGCAAGTTGATCCAGGAGATAGACTCGCGCGGCTGGAGGAAATTCGATGGTATCTACGTATTCATATGCTCCTGCAAGTAAGTCTTGTAGGGCCAGGCCTCTGTCGACCTTGAGCGCGTTGATCTCTGGCCACCACTGGGTTAAGTGTCGTGCCCTTAACGTGTAATGAGAGTGCTCACTCTGATGAGAGGCGGTAAACTCCTCAGACAACATCGAATTAATAATTGCCTCGATATCTGATGGATGTGGACTTCCGGTGCAGGTATAGATCTCAGTCTCTCCTATACGCTCATAGGCGGCGTGACACGCTTGCAGTACGTTCAGAGCACGGCGCATATCTCCCTTGGACAGCTTAAGCAGAGCCGCTTTCCCATCATCAGTGAGATTGACACTGCGTTGAGGGGTCAACAAGTGAGAGACGGTGTACGGTTTAAGAAGCCGCACCTTTCAGCCTCCACGACGTGACTTAACCGCTTTTCGACTTCTGCAATGGGTAACGGGGAAAACCGGAAACGCGTACAGCGACTTTGAATGGCTGGTGTAATCTTGTTGACATAGTTGCAGATGATGCAAAAACGAACATTCTTCGTGTACTGTTCGATGACGCGACGAAGTGCGGCTTGGGCGGCGGTAGTCATCATGTCCGCCTCATCCAGTATGATGAGTTTGAACCCTTTGGCGAAAAGGGTCCGCGTCTCCGCGAACTGCTTTATCTGCTCGCGGACAACGTCAATGCCTCTGTCGTCAGAGGCGTTCAGCTGATGAAGATTAGCACTAAAACTAGGTCCCTTGGAGTAGGGGAGGATCACACCTCGAGAATTTGTTTGCGAAATGTGGGACCATATATTCGCCTGGCTACGGCGATAATCGTTGACGTCTTTCCGGTACCAGGCGGACCGTAGAAAAGGAGGTGAGGCAACCTATTCTTTTCAATAAACCTTTCGACTGGTTCAGAAATAAGCCAAATGAACAACAAAGGAGATCGCAAGACTGACTTGTGCCAGTTATGTCCTTGTGGGAGACAACATCATCCAGTGTCACTGGCCTGTATTTCTCTACCCTGTATGCACTCTTTGTTGGTCGGGATCTTCATCGCAGGAGAAACTCATATACCAAGGGAGCGTGTCATCCCTTCTCGCTGTCTTGTCCTCAGATCCATCGTGAAGGACAGCCTTGCCTTTGCCTTTGTTTAATGACGACAAAGACGGGAGATCGGAGTCAATTTGGTGCATATCCTCGTCGCTATCCATGCTTAAGAGCGTGTTATATAGTTAAAGTGTAGGAAGAGAGGACGCGTCAAGTTAGAGCGCGTCACGTGTAACTGAACTGGACGCGCTCAGGTTGACTCGGCTTAAACCGAGATAAAACCTTATTTTATTTCCACGCACAGACCATCGACAATAACTCTACCATCAGTCGTAAATCTCTCCTTCTCTTCTCTCATCCAAAGACCGGCTTGCCTCATCGAAGACTCCACCGCCAAGGTCGTTGGATAGATAGAGGCGTCCGGTCAGCATGCCCCTCACCCCCTGTTGTACCCTCGCTGATTATTCTTCTAGTGCAAGATGCAGATCTTTGTTAAAACGTGGGTCCTGACTTCGGAGATATCTCTAAGCTAATATTTCTACGCGTTGTAGTCTCACCGGAAAGACCATCACCCTTGAGGTAGAATCCTCTGACACCATCGACAATGTCAAGGCCAAGATTCAGGACAAGGAGGGGTGAGCTCTGCGTTCCTTGCTTTAACCTGAACTTTTATTGAGACTGTCCACACCAGAATCCCTCCGGATCAACAGCGTCTAATCTTCGCTGGGAAGCAACTCGAGGATGGTCGGACTCTTAGTGACTATAACATCCAGAAGGAGTCTACCCTCCACCTTGTCCTCCGTCTGCGTGGTGGAGCGAAGAAACGCAAGAAAAAGACCTACAACGTACGATTCGGCCACGTATCCCGTTCGATATCTCTTATAAAATTATAATACGTGCACAGACTCCTAAGAAGATCAAGCATAAGCGCAAGAAGGTCAAGATGGCCATCTTGAAATATTACAAGGTCGAGTCTGATGGCAAAATCAAGCGCCTTCGTCGCGAATGCCCAACCCCTACATGCGGAGCTGGTGTCTTCGTACGTGTGTATACATTAGGACTGTCAACAGTTCGTTCATATCTTTCGTCTCTAGATGTCCTTCCACCAAGACCGTCAGTACTGTGGCAAATGCGGCTTGACGTACACATTCCAGCCTGGCACTAAGCCCCCTGTAGCATAGTTCGAGGTATGCCATGCATGTACTAGCACCCACTGAATGAATGTCATACTCGCGATACTGTAATTCCATACTTTTGGGGGCTGACTGACACTTGGCGTGGCTGTGACAGTGGAGTGGGACTGTAATTTGTGGTTCGTTATGCATTATGGTTCAATTTGATTCAAAGGCTGTTTACAGCATAAGAGGTTCCTCAGGATTAAGCCGACTACATCAACGTGAACGGGTGGTCATGAACCTGCGGGGTCGAGCCCTCGGAGCAAGGCTAAAAAAGTCACTGTGGGGGGCAATTACACTTCCTTATAGTAATTGGGCGTCAGGTCCTCCGGGTCTATGGTCTATGTATGAAAGATATTAGTTCAGTAAAGGCAGTGAAAGTTTGTCTAGAAGTGAAACTTGTCTAGGGGGAAAGAGAGGACTCTAAACTGACAACGTGCGAGTGGCAAGAACGGAGTAACACTCGAGGACGTCCGTCCACGACGTGTCATCGCCACCGCAGTCAAACTCGATCTCCTCGAGCGCCGGGAATGCGCGGTATATGCACTCCGCGACGCCAGCGGGGTCGATCGTCTTGCCCACGCGCACGCACCCGATCGTCAGACGGACGAGCGTCGGGTGGGAGGGCACGGCCTGCGGCGGGTGGGCGGGCGGGGGCAGCACCGCAACATCCATCGGGAGGCCTAGCTGGCGCAGACGCGGGCACTGGGCAGCGAGGGTCCCGAGGCTAGCGGGGGTGGCGCGGGGCTGCGTGGTGAAGTACGCCGGGAAGTCGAAGACCTCGACGGGACGAGACCAGAGGGACAGCTCCTCGATTTCTGGCCACCAGCACGCGACGAACGCGAGGTCCGAGTCGCCCAGGTCGGGCGGGACCGACGTGTCGAGTGTGAAGCGGCGCAGGTGGACGAGGCGCGCAAGCGGGGCGAGCGTGGAGAGCGTGAAGTGGAGCTTGGGTGGGAAGGCGGCGTGATGGTCGAAAGCCTCGCAGAAGCTGGTCAGGATTTCGAGGGATAGGTCTGCGAGAGAGGCGTGGGTCCTTTCGGCGAGGACGGCGAGGGCGGGCGTCCAGGAATCGACGGAGCGCGGCTTGAGGTCGGACTCCAGGTGCAGCGTGTGCAGTTTACCCGCTGGAAGGTGCGGGAAGAATGCCTCGGCGGCAGCTGGCGACGCGCGGAGTCGGAGGTTTCGAAGGGAGGGGAAGAGAGTGGTATTAGAACTGGCGGAAACCAAAGCCTCGGTCAGGTCGGCTATATTTATACAATCTAGCTGTACGCGCAAATCTTCTAGGTTTGGGAAGCCGGCGATGGATGCCAACGTACGTGGCATCATGTGCGAGCTACCGCATAGATAGAGCGAGCGAAGATCGCGCATGGATGCAACAGAGCTGATAACTCGGTCAGATAGCTGGCCCCGCAAACGTAAATGTCTCAAATCGCTTGCGATGCGCGCGACGGCATCGAGATACGCCCGCAGCGCTTCGTGTAGTCCCAATGCTTCCTTGCTCGGACGAAAGCCAACGTCAACTGAGATGCTTTGCAGGTTTCGCGATAGATACAGTGTGAGGGGAAGTTGTTGACTGGTCGCGTCCTTCAGGACCAGATGCACGGAACGAAGCGAAGGGAGAAGAGTACTTGCAGAGAAGGTTGCGTTGACAATGCAGGGACAGCGTTTGAGCTTCGGCAGGGAACACGAATTTTGGCCCACGTTTCGGACCCGCGGAGCGTAGGCATGGAATAAGGCAAGACCATCGGTGGGTACAGGTCCGTGTAACGCGTCCTGTAACGCGCTGGATCGTCAGACATGCCGTGAGCGTGTGTCATGGGAATTTGCTCACATGATTCGGAAGGAGAGCGAGCAAGGGATCCACTGAAGCAAGGGATGCCCACAGATAGTCTAAAGCAGGGTCCTTCCAGGCCCGACAAACCGTAGCTATACGGTAGAAGGTTTTGAGAGCCGATGAGCGATTGGAGTCGCTGTCTATATTGTCGAGGACAATTCTGAGAACTTCATCTAAGAGGAGGACTGGATGCATGACACAGGACTCTAAATGATTAGTGTCGCAGTATTAAATGGGCAGGAATGAAGAATGGAGAGCTGGAAGGTCTGAGGTGGCTCGATGAAAGACAGAAACGTGGCAACGAATGTGGTCGAGATGAAAGAAAAAAAAATTCTATATGCACTGGAGGCGAAATATATTATATCCTGCGCAGGATGCGGGGTAATGCCCGTGGCAGGTTGCCTAGGCGTCCATGACGCGGGGAAACAAAGTTATGCTGAGCGAGTCGGCGAGTGAGTTGCACACACGTAGAGTACTTGCCCAATAAAGTTTACCCAAAATTTCCCCAATTCGAGAGGTCTGATTGGTTGACATATTTTGTCACACCGCGGCGTCTATAGCAGAAAAAACGGACGGAAAAAAAAAAAAAAACATATACCCATACCACCCATCCCGCGGCCGCCATCGTGACAACAATATCTACTCCACCCTACTGCTGTATGACCGGACTTTAGAGAACCAAAACGGCCTCTCATTCTTCAGCCCCAAACGTGTGGCTTCCCCATCTTCTACATTCACTGACTCGTACTCGTCAAAGTCTAACTTATTCCAGCGGCCCAATGGACGTGACCGTAGTGTCAGGGTCATTTGAAACGAGTACCGGGCATCGGGGTTGGACGGGTCCACCAGATTCGAGACGTGCACCTTTACGCCAACCAATTTCCAGGTGCCAATGTAGAAACCCTAAAGCAAATAGGTATAAGGTGCCAGATAGGGAAAATTCGTGATATTGGCTTGGCCCTCACCTTCATACGGAGTGTTGGCCTCAGCATAGTGATCACCTGTTGAGGCTCGTGCTCCTCATTTGCGAGAAGCGAAATGACTTGCCCGTTAGGGTAGAATCGCCTGGGTAAATGTAAAAAAAACCAGTCAACGAAAAGATTTCATAGATACGCACAAATAGCGATGATACGTGATAAGGTGACTTATCTGTATCATATATTAGCCCACTAACTTAGATGAGGATACGATTAATGCTGACATTAACCCACGCATTCTCGCTCAGCCCATGGCGTCTGCAAGTTACAATGAATGGTACGGAAAGGCACTAATTTGACGGTCAAGTACATGTAATGGCATACCGCGATATACACGCCATCTAGTCGCACGCGTGGCCGCTCTATGTACACGCGGCGATAATCCGAGGAATAATTGTCCACAATGTCGTCGAGAATCTCGTTTGGCGAAATTTGCGGTGGCTTGTATATGGTCTCTACGAATGTCCTGGAAAAGATGCCCAATGAGAACTGCACGTTCTACAACAACGCACGAGCCGGTTCAACGGCACAGAGGACCAACACAGATGAAAGCAAGTGGGAAGCCTAACCTCCAAATGGCAGCGTCAAGAGTAATTACTCTTGCTTTTCTGCTAACGCAAGCGAAACGTTCGATTGTCGTGGTACCTAAGTGCCTAAGAATGTGAACCAAGAGTTCATCCGGGAGCCGCTGGAGAAACAACGGGGCCTTCTCGTCCTCGGCCTCGAAGGAGAGTACTTCCGGAAAGTCCGCCACGATACGTGCGAGAACGCCAGATACATGTCGGTCGGGATGATGAGCAACGGAGGACGCTAGCTTCGTATGTGTGCGTGTCACTCCACGCGTGACATTTCCTGCATCCACCGTCTTCATCTCTATTTCCGGGCCAACAGACGTCGCAACGGGGGCAGAAGCCTCTAGGGCTCGAGCTGCCCTTTGCTCTCCGAGGTGGTAAACCCTGTCGATATTAGGATCCATGCGGAAAGCCTGCCGATACAGTCGCAACGCTTCGTCAAGTTCGCCTGCTTGTTCATGTTTAACGGCCCGGATATACACCTCAAGTGCACCGTTGCGAGACTGGAGTGGACGCGGATGGCGACTCAGAGCCCTTGCTTCGGAAGCGGATGCCGGTTTGGGAGGAGCAGTGGGACGCGCAGCATCTTGTGATGGGTGTTGTAACCTTTGCTTTTCCTGTACTTCCCTTTTCCAGGATTCACGGAAACTCCTGAGTTCCTCCGTCTCCTGCTCCTCGACGGCAACCATGGATTTGGTGTAATTGAAAGTGCATGAAGAATTGTCTCGTCCGCGTATATTCTCAAGCTGACTAATGCAACGTGGTTCAGTTGCTTACATAATTTCTCACACCGATATCAGAGCAGAGCAAGTGACGACAGCCACCGGGTCCCTCGCCATTTCCGACTTTCGTTACGACTTCCATCACTTTGACACCCTGTCATTTTAGACTTATCCCACGATGGAGAGCAACAAGGACGAGGCGCTTCGCTGTCTTCACATATCCCAGAAGCAACGCGCAGCTGGAAATCTTACCTCCGCACGCAAGTTCGCACAGAAATCACTGGCACTTTTCTCAACCCCCGAGGCAGTCAAGCTACTCGAGTTGATCGACTCTGAAGCTTCTTCATCCGCTTCTTCTGCGGGGTCGTCCTCCTCTTCCCCTTTCGACTCTGCCCCATCAGAACCTAGCTCTTTCACATCAGCAACGGAGACCCACCAATCTACATCCGGTACAAAGCACCGTCATGCACCGTCAACCGCTAAAGCCTCCTCACAAACGAGTGGGACGAAGGAAAAGAGGGAGTATACGGCCGAGAACCTTGCCGTTGTCAAGCGGGTACGCGCGTGCAAGGCGACAGAGTACTACGAGATCATGGCAGTCAAAAAGGATTGCGACGAGGCAGATGTGAAGAAGGCATATCGCAAGGTGAGCTTTAATTTAAGCATTATGCGTACGTGTTTTGTGTTCTCAACATTTATATGACGTCTAGTTGGCGCTTGCGTTACATCCAGACAAAAACGGGGCCCCGGGTGCTGATGAGGCCTTCAAGAGTGTGTTCTCTCTTCGAGATTTGTCCACTATCAGCCATATTTATTTAAGATCCTAGTGGTTTCCAAAGCTTTTCAGATCCTTTCTGGTGAGTATTGATCACGTTCGTAGAGACTTCGGCTTTAACGAAATGAACTTTTATGGAACAGACCCACAAAAACGGGCGATATATGACCGCAGTGGAGGGGATCCCGAGTCGAGGTTCGGTGGCATGTCTTCGGGGCCTACATCAGGATTCGCAACGAGTCCATTTGGTGGTGGCACGTTTGACGGGGAGCTCAGCCCAGAAGACCTCTTCAACATGTTCTTCGGCGGAGGGGCTGGGTTCGGTGGTGGTCCATTCGGTGGTGGCCCAGGTAAGTTTCCAGAGTGTAGGGCAACATGGACTCTAATCTCTGCACAGTCTTTACCGCCAGTTTTGGACCTGGGGGCTTCCGCACAACCCGCGTTCATACAACACGCCCGCGACAACAAGCGCAGCAACAAGAACAAGCTACTCCACGTTCGCTCTTCGCCCAGGTTCTCCCCCTCCTTATTCTCTTCGCATTCTCTTTAATCTCGGCCGTCCCGAGCCTCTTCTCGACCCCGCGCGTACCGGATCCGCGATTTTCATTCGAGCCCTCTACGCGGTTCAACGTGGAGAGGAAAACACAGACGCTTGGCGTGAACTATCACGTTAACGAGGCCGAGTTCAATCGTCACCCTATAGCAGCCGAAATCGCTCGGCTTAAGTCGACTGACAAACCACAATCCGTGCCTGTTCTGCGCCAGTTTGAAGAGAATGTAGACCGGGCATTCACGCAGGAGAAATACGCGCTCTGTCAAAGCGAGATGGACTCGAAACAACGGAGAAAAGAGCGGGCCGTTGGCTTCTTTGGCATTGGGGCAGATTGGGAAAAGGTAAAACAGATAGAGGCAGAGACAGCGGAGAACTGCGAGACGTTGAAGCGGATGGGACTACTCAGATAGGATTCCGCTGTCGAGCTAATTATGCGTACACCTTATTCGAGTGTGGCCATTATTCACGCACTTACACTCACGTTTTACGGATACCTGTCCATACATTACCGTGCACTCTTGAAATCTTCCATTCTCACTTACGCTGATGTGCTTCGGACTTTGGCCACTTACGATGACGTGCGACTATCTATGGCGGGGTCAAGGTTGGGCAATCTCGGGGAAATGGGGAGCAATGAATGATAAGACAAAGACAAAACACGTTCTATTAGAATGCACGCTTTCATGCGACCTGTCTCTGACGCTCCAGCTTGAGATAAAACTCCTCCTGGCGTTGCACTATAGAAGGGGTTCAGTAAAATGTTTACAAGGGAAAGAAAGGCTCGAGGTTCTCTGCACACTAACCAGACTTCAAATGAATGCCATACCTGTGGTCGATGAGGTGGGTGAATATCCCGACTATTATTGCAAAAAAGAGACTAACCAGTAAGCATACGCGCTGGAAATCCCGAGGCCGAGTGCGCAAGAGAGGTCAAGCCAGAGCCTCTTCCTGAGCTTTCCGGTGATAGGTGCAATAGGCATTGTGGGTGTGGGTGTGAGTGAGTGTGCTGTTACACGTCGGTTGGCGTCGGGCAATCGAGTGGCTGTCTGGTCGGCACAAACATGGACAAATGAAACACCACACCTCCATGTTACATAATCAAGGCGTTGTCGTCCACTCTGTCAGCGCCGGTCAGCGGCTCTTTGGATTTCCTTGCCTTTCCCCTTTGATCATCTCTTCCTCCTTTCCTAGCTCGTCTTATTGACGCACAGACAACACATCTCAGAAGCAAACGGTTCTCAGATCTTAGAGTCCCCAATTCCCGAACTCTTTCCTTGTACATAGACCCTGTCGACTTATGGATCCAGACGCCTCCGGCGGCTGGCGATTTGCCCAGTGTTTCGGCGACAAGGGCGATGTGGAGGACATCACAGAAGGTAAATAGCCTCTGTTCTGAGCGTTGTTGATCGTCTCCTTCGCCTCTTGCACACCGGACTCGGCGTGTGATCTCCGTTATTATTTACCCAGGCAGTGTCGCTTACATACTGAAATCCGGATAGCCGATATCATCTCTGCCGTCGAGTTCGACTCTACGGGAAATTACCTGGCGACGGGTGACAAGGGTGGTCGTGTAGTGCTATTTGAGCGAAATGATATGGTGTGTCTTCGCCCCTTGTGTCCGCTCTACCGACGGTCGCTGATCATACTTTCCGATCTCTTACGAAACATTCACTCCTTTGACATTCAAGAAAAAGAGTTGCGAATACAAGTTCTACACCGAGTTTCAGTCACATGAGCCAGAGTTCGATTACCTCAAGTCACTCGAGATCGAGGAGAAGATCAACAAGATTCGATGGTGCAAACGACAGAACTCTGCACACTTCCTACTCTCGACTAATGGTACGTCAGCACCCGATAGTCATCACCACTTGCTTATCACATGCCCGCAGACAAAACCATCAAACTCTGGAAGGTCTTCGAGAAATCGTTACGGGTAGTGGCAGAGTCTAATATGGGCGATGGGCAACGAACCCTTCCACCACCGTCGTTAGGACAGCACTTGCGCTTACCCCGTATGCAACATCAAGACAATATTATCGCCGCCGTACCGCGCAAAGTCTACTCCAACGCGCATGCTTATCATATCCATTCGATCACCGTCAATTCCGATCAGGAGACATATATTTCCGCAGATGACTTGCGTATCAACCTCTGGAATTTAAACATCAGTGATCAGAGCTTCAGTACGTTTTTTTCCTATTGTGATCGTTTGTCGTTCCTTACGTTCGATATCTCCAGACATTGTGGATATCAAGCCAGCTAACATGGAGGAGCTCACTGAAGTCATCACGGCCGCCGAGTTCCATCCGACACAGTGCAACGTTTTCATGTATTCCAGCTCGAAGAGCAATATCAAGCTTGCGGACATGCGGAATTCTGCGTTATGTGACCGGCATGCGAAACGTACGTCACGCACCGTTCGGTCCGTTTAATCGAATGATATACGATCCTGCCCAGAGTACGACGAAGAAGAGGACCCAACAAACCGATCGTTTTTCTCTGAGATCATTTCTTCCATCTCGGACGTCAAGTTCAGTCGTGATGGGCGGTATATCCTCGCACGGGACTATCTATCACTGAGGATCTGGGACGTCAATATGGAGTCCCGCCCGTTAAAGACTATTCAGATACATGATCACTTGCGCGGGAAGCTGTGTGATCTGTACGAGAACGATTGTATATTTGACAAGTTCGAGTGCACGTGGAGTGGAGATGACAAGTGCGCCCCGCTCTCCCCTCCTTATCTTTGTTTCTCTGAAATTGAATGTGTTTTTTTTATACAGGAATGTGCTGACTGGTTCCTACCACAATTACTTGCGCATTTTCGACGTGGAGACGCAGAACGACGTTGTATTGCAAGCAGACAAGTCTGCATTCAAGGCGAAGAAAATCGGCGGGCCATTACCGGGTAACAAGCAGATTGCAGCAAAGAACGGCATAAAGCCAGCGCTGAAAGACCCGATGCAACTCGAGACGCTTGACTTCAACAAGAAGATTTTGCACGCGAGCTGGCACCCGAGAGAAAATACTATTGCGGTCAGTGTGGTCGTATAAGGCTAGTTTACTTTTTTTGCAGTCACGCTGATGATGTCTGTGGCGTTGCAGATCGCTGCGACGAACAATCTGTTCCTGTACAGTGCCGCATGAGCGACCACCCGATTTGCGAATCACTCGCCACTACCTCCTCTCCTGTCTTTGGGGGGTCAGGTCATGGAGTTCTCATGCCCTCTGCACAGTTTTTGGACAATGCCTTCTCTCTCGTTCCCCCTCCTATCATCATCAACCTCCCCCACTCCATCCCCTCACTGCTACTATCCACGATCCCTTCCGCGCGATTTGCTGCACTCTTTTACTTCTCTCTGTTCCCCCGTCTTCAACGATGCCTCGTAGTCCTGTCAAGGCCCGCCTATATATGTAGCTTAGCAAGACCAAGACCGGACGGCTGGGGTGCGAAGGGAGGCGAATCGGATGGGGAGAGAGGTGAAAGTAGAGTTATTAGTATACAACGACCGCTATATAGTGGGGCGGCGTTGAGAAGTAATGCAATAAAGGGCCTTTGTATCATAACTTCCTGGACGCCCTAGGTCGTTCGGGTGGGAGCAGGACTCGTATTCCGAGTGCGCTGCACCCAGGCGCGGCCTTGACAATTTGAGTAGAATGTATTTCCAAACAAGGCAGGTACTTCTACAAAGTTATGCACTGCGTGACCCCTTGCATTATAGAACTTTGTAAAGCACAGGGTAATTCACAGTTCATGTTACCTAGCATGCTGCACTTGCGTGCGGCCTTATGAAATCAACAGAAACACATTCCCAAGCACATCAGAGACCTCAGCCAATTTTTGTACCGCGCAGAGGCCTGCACAACTATTTGTACCACTCCACATGTCCAGTAGTATGATGATATAATCGAGGAAGGATTCCCAGTTTGGTGCATTACTTAAGCGAAATTCAAACTTTAGCAACCGCTATGCTGTGCGTTTTGTGACTTCAACAAACAGTACCGGAGGATTGGTCGATTGATCAGGGTTCAAAAAAAAAAAAAGCGGTGGAGTACAGCATCAATCGTGTGATCTTCGGTTGACTAGAGCGCTTGGTGTCGGACTGGTCTGAAGAAGTCCCATAACGGCCAGCACGGACAGTCGGCTCCCTGCCATTCAACCTGGCACGCCAAAGGGTATCCAAGGCACCTTTAATGCTCCATACTCGTGCAGCATCTGACTCCTGGGGAATAGACCTACAAGAGGCGACGTCAGCACACGATAGTATCTCGCAAACACAGAGAAGAGCTTACGGTGATGCTTCAATTGGGCCGGAGTCAGCGGTGACCTATTTGACACAGTGAGAGTGTCAACCGTGCCAATTTGTATTCATATTGGTGTGCCCCATACCTCTCTTCTCTGCACGATCATTGCAAACCGAATGTCCAATCCCAATTCGGCCTACGGGGAGATATGTCACCCAACTGACACGAATAACTATAAACCGCACCTGGAATGCTTGAAGCACGTTAGATAACTCCACATCGCATCGCTTGATCTTCGTCAACAGATCCTTCCGTAGAAGGATCCCTTTCAAGCCTTTTCTCTTAGAGCACTTCTTCAGCACCCGTTCGATCCTATCTAGCTCTCTGGTCCTTCGTCAGAACGTGAGGGTCAGGGAGCGCGATAGTCACTGAAGTGACCAACTTTTGAAGAGAGCCCAGAATATCCCGCAGAGTAGTTGGCAGTTCTTCCTCGCTCAGGTTATACTTTTCGCTGACATTGACAATGATCCTTGCGATTCTGGCGAGTTTGTATATCACTATTTCGCACTCCTCTTTATATTGCTTCACTTCCTGGAGACCCAATCATCAGAACGTTGTCAGAGGAAATGTGTATATTACGCACATCCTGCATGGTGAGCGCTTGAAGCAGGAGACCTGCGATGGGGGCGATAAATGGGAGCTCGGTTGCCAATGAACTCCCTTCTTTGAGAACTGTGAGCGATGTTTGAATTGCGCTCATGGCAACATCATCATGCGTGTCAATGTGCCAAGCATGGTCAGAGGTGATGGTACTACCATCTAACCAAAAACAATCAGCAAATGGTATCATAGTGGCTCCTAGGTAATACTTACGAGCTGGGGGCTGGCCGTCAGACGTTGCAGGACGAGACCTACGGATGCTTTGCTTGCGAGAAAAAGGTTTGAATGGCATCCTCGATGAACAATCGGTGGTGGTGGTGAGATAGAAAAGTATGAAATCCTCATAGCCCAACTAGTAGGAACATCCCCGGGGAACCAAAAGAAGGTAGGCGATGGCTGTTCGCTGGCCGTTTTCCTGGGACACTGCCTCTAAGATGCATGTCGATACACTGCGTTGTGTTCTGGCACAAAGTCGATTCTGTAACGCACGCTAGTAATCTAGGGGCCTGGGATGGATCAGATCATAAGGCCGTGGTAGGCATGTAGAAGCTCGGAGGATGCAAGTCGATGGTGTCATTCCGTCACGAGCAGGATTTGACATTTTGGTTTGCACGCTCGTAGCTGTCAAGCGGGCGCCTCACACGACCATAAGAGGCGGACTATTGCTGATGGAAGGAAGTAAGGGCCTTCCACATGTGCCAGCAGGGCTGGCGCGAACAGGCGTGGGGTCCGCTTCTCGGTTCCTAGCGAGCAACCGACTTCGCCCATCGAATGGGTGTGGTGCGTGGAACTCCCGGTAACATGGAAGTGCAGTAACTCGGGGAATATAGGCGCCCGGTGTACATCATCTTCCTGCTCGAACTCCCCGCCGACATGTGGCAATACGTGGGCGGCCATGATTAGGATGAGGTTGGACTTGGCCGTCAACAAATCGAATGGACGATCTAGTCTCAAAGCCTGCACCCTGCCACAAGCTGTGGTAGGGTCGGGGAAAGAGTGAGGTTAGCTAGGTTACGTCACGGGGAACAAGATGAGCACGCAAAGTGTCCCACAATTGCGGCTGGCGTGAATGACTTTCAGCACATACAGTAATTCGTTCTGGAAAGGTCGCATGCGAGTCAGGTCGCCATAGTATTATGCCTCGAAAGCTCCGAATCGGATTCAAGGTCTGTAACTAGTACGTTGCGCGCGTCTTGGATGCACACACAGGGATCCGAGTCCTTTCCGAGTTCCTGAATGGCCAAGACTTGTCCATTGTTCCATCGGCGGCGCAGTCGCCGAGATTCTCAGATCGCTTTGTCCTTTCCAGTCACGCAAGATGGTCCCTGCCAAAGTCATAGAAGTGGCCATTTGATCAAGGCACCTACCAGTGGGACAGCTTACGGTCATCACAGTTCAAGCTTCAAGGTCCAAGTATTACCAGCATGATTACCTTGTTCAGAACCATACGCGCTTCCGCGCTGTCTCATCTACCATCGTGCCTCGTACCTATTCGTGTTGTCACCACCAATGACCCACGTAACGGATGAAGCGAAAGCCTGGCGCGGCGAATGGAATAACCCCTGCAAGTGGGTAGTAATTTTCCGCTCACGCTCAGAACCAGTAAGTGCAATAGCCACTAGCACGTAGCTAGCGAGATCGTCTTCGTACTGGTACTACCCACAGCAATCACTGCACTCTACAATGGTAAATGCTTGATGCTTGTCTTCTTCGCATCCTGGGACGAAGGGCTATCATTGACAATGGAATGGGGCGTTGAAATGGGTGTATAAGTCGAGCCGAAGGTATATTTGATGCTAACCGACGGGGCGGTGGTTTCCATTAGGTTTTTTTAGTCCTCTAGGGAAAACAGTGGACGCAAGTCATTGGTACTTCAAGGCGAGACATTAGCTTACTCGCAGCATTTGCTTGGGTTTCAGCGGAATGTCCCACACCTTGGACGGTACAAGCCAAGGGTTTCCCAGTTTTCCAGGACCTAATCGCGGAAATACAATCTCATCTGGGTAACGCTGTTCCCAGTAGCACTAAATCCATTCGTTGTCTTTAAGAACCAAGCGGACAGCACAAAAGCCAGACTGGTCCACATCCTCAGACGCTGACATGCACAAGAGATTGGAAGCGAACAGGTGTCGAAAAACGCAATCGAAGGTGCTAAACACTAGCTTTTTCATTCACTTGAGGCAAAAAAAGAGGTGAGCGCTGACAGAAGGCCGGATGTCTGGCTTAATCAAAACGTCAACTTAACTAGTAGGAAGACGATCTGCTAGGTCAAGTCGTTGTGGCCGTGTAGTTTAACGCCCAAGTAGTAGAAAAAGCTACGGAGGGAGTAGATAAAGCCACGGCGATTTGTTTCAAAGAAAGTCGGTTTTGTAAGAATTTATCTCGGTTGCCTTGTTTCCGGTTGTTTGTCGTGTCGATCCGCGTGTCCTCGGACGAGTTCGAGTCCTGTTCCGCGTGCGTTCTGGTTACCTCTTTTCCTCACAGGAAGGCCCACTCGGCAGTGAATTATGTCTGCAAGAATCGCTGGTGGGCACGCATTACCGCCCAATCCGGTATACTTGGATTTCGGAAAAAGCGATGGTGACACAAAACAACTGCCGACCAACACCAGGGAGGTCGTCGACGCAGATGGCCAGGTCAACTACATGAAGCCCCTGGAGTTGGACGACAGCTCTAACATTCATTGGCGATCCCAAGTAGCCATGAAAGTCGCAGAACGGTTAGGGAGACCGTGTACGTACACCTTCCTTCGTCGCTTTCCGTGGACCTCCCTGTAGGACCATTCTAATTGCCAGTTTAGCTGGCAAAAATTATGTCCTAAGGTCTTGGCCGGAGGGCTACCACTTGTACTGCCATCTCAAGGGCAAGCAATCAGCCCCACGACAGGACTTGTATCTTCTTGGTACGCCTGCTCTCTCTCTCTCGTGTCATAACACAACGATAATCTTTTTAGGTTCCGTCCACGCAAAACGCTTTCGTTCCGTCCCCGAGTTTGTGCCTCATGCGTTATGGCTCATGACGGATCCCACCTTGGATCGCAGAAACTGCGAGTGCAAATACTGCGCCAAAGTCCCCCAGCGCGTCATTTCCGAAAATCTCGGTTACAAACACCGTACTACGCCAGGTTCGAGCCCCGCGCCGGGTCTCGGAATGCATCGGGTGGGCCGCGACCGCGAGCGGCGTTCCCCGCGCACCGCACCGGGCGAATACGCCACCGTGCGCCGCGCGCCGAAACCGAAGCCGGAGAAGGGCCCAACGCAGATTATGCTGCAGGAGCGCTACGCAGATGTACAAGCCATGTACGCGGACACTGATGCGGAGATGCGTCGGTGGTTCCGCGTCGGTGAGCTTGTGTGGTGCGCGCTCGATCCTCCAATACGTGGCACCGATGCCGCGGCGAACATTACGTTTTGGCCGGGCTTGGTTGACGAGTGTTCGTTCAAGGCAGAGGCACTACCACGTCCCAAATCACCGTCTATACACTCGGCGGATGGCGACTTTGAAATGGAAGATGGGACAGAGTCAACCCCCGCTGTCGCTCACGTCGGTCAGGGAATTGGGACGTCAAATGGGGCTGGAGGAAGCAACGTGGCGATTCCGTATGCGATCACACCACATCCCGGAAACCCCAAATCCGTGACTGAGCGTCCTCTCCCTTGGACTGTGCGCCAAAAGAACGTGTACAAGGTCAAGTTGCTCGCTGTCAACCATGATTATATTGCGGTCGAAACACAAGTCTTGCCCTATCACTGCTACAAGCCCTCCTACGACCTCCTCCAAGCCCTACAGGATGTCCCCATCGAGCAGATCACACACAAACCAGAAGAAATCGCGGCATTCAACCCTTGCCCTCCAGAGGCGGAACTATCGAACACTGAGCCAAGCGCCAATGATCGATATTTCGCCGAAGCGACTGCGCCATACACCCTTGCCATGGAAATTGCGGCGGGTATTGAGGTGTGTTGGACACCCACGGACGAGTGGGTGTTTAAGATGGTGGTTCCGTCTCCGGACGCTGGGGAGACTTCGGCCAGAGCTCTTCAATCTCTGAGTGTTGTCAACCAAACCCGTTACCAGGGTCTATGGTTAGGTGCAGAACGCATATGGACGGACGACCTCGTGCGCCTCAAGGCCGCGCGGGGCCAGATCGCCCCAAAGGGTACACCGCAGATCCTCGTACCATCGGGGCCATCAAAGACATCAATCGCGGCATTCACCCCGGACCAACTAGCAGACCAAGAGTTCATGAAGGCGCAAGGTGCCCCGGGCCGCGGCGTGTTCATGCAACTGGAGGCACTGTTCGTCGTCGATGTACCAGATGCAAGTGGTGCAGGGTTACACGCGGAGTGTCGCGGGAGTGGGATGCTATATGAACTCGCGGACGAAGACTGGGAAGAGCCGCCGTTAGGGGAATCCAGGTCTGAGACGGAGGAGGGTGGACCCGAGAACGCCGCGCAAGACGCTTGGACAGCAGCCGGCCTGTCGACTCCACCGCGCCAGCGTAAATCGGGAGTGACTCCCGAACTACACGTTGGCCAACCATTCATGTCAGCACCGTCGCCTCTGAAGCATCTACCATCAAATCAAGACGCCACGGCGTCTGCGAGTACTCCCCCACGGGAGCGCAAAAACCCTCCTAAAGAGACGACGACGACTGCGCGGCCAGACGCAGATGCACCGAACACGCAGCTGTCACGCTCCTCGAAGTTGAGCGCCGTCCCTCTGCCGCCCGCGCCACGCGGTTTCCGATTCCGGCCCATCCTTCCCGAGGGCTACGAAGTCGTCGTGTCGCTTGCGCTCGTGACCGGGCGGTATTACCCGCGATTACTCGCGCACCCGCTGTTGCGTCCGATCGTGCGAAACCTGCGGGGCGACGACGTGAACGAGCCGGCGACGAAACCCGTTTATGACCGTCTGTTCGCGCTCGAGGGTATCCTACCCGGCTTCGTCAGTGCGAGCGAGGCGACGCGGTGGAAACCCAGTCGCCCGACGATGGTTCGGGATGCCGCAGCGGAGCGTAGCGCAGTGTTGGCGCGGGTGTGGGACTCTAGGCGGCGGGAGGCACAGGAGGCTGCTGCCGCGCAGCAGGAACCGGTATTGGGTGCCACCGCCGCCACTGTGGCGACGGAGTCAGGTCAGAGCCAAGGTGACGACGTGGGGATGCACGACTTGGAATCTCTCGCGATCGGTGCCTCGACACCGACGGATCTGCAAGAGATGCCTCCGGCTCAGAGCGTGACGGCCACTTGATTCGCTTTTCTTATTCCATCCCGACGTTTGTTGTTGTACAAGTGGGACTCATAATTCCGTCCAGCCGTAGATCTTGTATTTCGGGCGCTTTTTTTGTTGCTGTCTATTGTTGAAAGAAGAAATTGACAGGGCGGTCCTCGCCGGTTGCCGGGGTTCTTTTATCCGTACGGTGCAGTTCGTGGTGTGTGAGGTTGCGAGATATTTCCATTGTCGCCATGACCGGTCCCGATTATGAAAATACAAGACACGGAACACAAACGGCTGTCACCGCTGGGGATGTGCGGGATATGCAACGCAGGTGATGAAAGAGATAGACGATTGCGCCTGATTATGCCCGCATGTGCCCATGTCTAATAAAGCGAGGAGCGGATACACCTTCCGGGAAGTGCCTTGATATGGTCAAACTAGAGAACAGACGCTCAGAATTGCGAATGTTCACACGTTCACGGCGCTTGCCCCGCTTGGCTAATTTATAAAAGTAACTTTTGAAACAGGAGCCGCCTTGGTTCAGAGTAAATTGATGGGCGGGTCGAGAAGAGAAGCGCTTTGTGCTCCGAAGGAATCTAGACGGTGATCCACACCAAATCCCCAGCGAGGGCACATGGGACAAGCATGCTGTCAATAATGACAACTGTGCGCTTGATTTGTGCGTGTGATTCGAGCGGCCGGTGCGATAAAAGGAGCGTGGCTAGTGCGTGCACCGGGCTGCCGGGAGCGCTGCACAGCAATTATGTGACATAATTCAGGCGCGGGTTCCTTCTCAGACTTTTACTTTATCAGTTTCCCGGCACGCTGTCCAAGCAAGGCCGGTGACAAGGCAAATAGAACGGCCATTGCCATATAAAAAGGAGCGTCTTCGGATCTGAGCATCAGACATGGACCCCAAGACCCACGACAAGCGAGCAGAGATGTCCTCATTGAGCGACGTATCCAGTACGACGACGACGGCGACGAAGAGTCCTGGTCGGGCGAGGAAGGTGTCGATGAAGATAAAGAAGGGGTTGAAGGAGGTCAAGGAGATGCTGTCTCCCCACCATCATCACCACCATCGCGACCAGCGTCGACGTAAATCCGGGCCGAACGAGTCACCACGAGGTCCGCTGGCACCTGTGCTGGACCATCTTGAGAGGGACAAGTTGGTTCCCATCCATTTACATATATCCCACACCGGTTCCCTCTCCGTCTCCCGCAAGGCTTCCTCCTCTTCGTCACGATATTCCCGCTCAGAGTCCACATTCGAAGAGTCCAAATCTGAGGCCGACGTGCAGCCGCCCCAGGTGACCATGCCAACACCTGAACCCTACGTCGTTCCTTCGAGTCCTCAGCCTCCCGAGTACGGCGAGCAAGAACAACTTCCTGACCCTTTCCCTCGTCGACGACCCGCTTTCCGACCCAGAGCCGCCTACCCAGGCACCAGCCCCGCCACCAGCCCCGTCGCCACCAGATGCCACTCCTTCTGAGTTAGTGGCTCTTTCCCCCGCTGCCCCTGAGCTTTCTCTGCCCCCGGAAGATGTTCCGGCGCCACCTCCTGTCGAAGACAAGCCTCTTCCTGCACCCGTGTCCGACACCGAGTCAGAGTCAGAGGTGCCTGCCGTCTATCTGCCGCAACTCGTGCTGCCGACCATGTTCTTGCCCATACCGAACGTACGCATTAGTTCTCATCTTACTTGGTGGCTCACCCGCCGCACTTCCGTATATTATTAAACTTATCACTCTCCTTTTTTTTGCTCGATCGATGTTGTATGTTTGTATGATAAGACGGACCCTTTGACTACGCTTCTGACCAAATACATTTCCAATCCTGAGAGACGACCGCAGCGGGATCTTACAGGTGAATGGACAAGAACAGACTTCCATACTCTCGTCGTGAGTGCTCCCTCGCCTGCGGGTCAGAACAGGCAACGAACAATCACCTGCGTGTCCTCCGCAGATGACCAATAGCTGGCGTGCACTCGCCCGAATGGCTCGCGACCGTATAGTGCAAGCCGACCCAGAGGACCTCCCCCTCGTCTTGAATGCACGCACCACCCCATGTCCTCCATCCCGCCGCCCTATCTGACCTCCTCTTGGTAGCTCTGGTCTCTCCGGCTCTCCTCCCTCGCCCGCCTCCGGCTCTTCAACCAGGTCTCCGCCGAAGTGACCAACCTATTCGGGGCGCTTGCATCCATCGTACCCCCCACCGCGCGCACCCACGTCCTAGAGCACGTCCTCCCTTTCGAGCTCGACGTCATCCACGCCCGCGTTAAATATTGGGCCGGCGACGCCCACGGCTACACCGACGCGCTCGGCGCGCTCCTCCGGCGTTGCCGCCGCCGTGCGCGCGCAGCCCGCCTCGACGCGGACCGCCAGATGTGGGTCGAGCGCGGTGCGCGCGTCGGTCTCATCGCCGCTTCGCAGTTCATAGAGACCAAGGTCACTCCCTCCTCCCCCTTCCCCTTTTAACCTTACCGCTCATATGGATGGGTGAAAACAGGACTTTGCGGCGGCCACTGCGCTGCTCGAGCCGCTCGTCGCACGGGATCAGCCGGAGCCGGCGAGCGCAGAGCTGCGCGCCGCGCTTGGTCGTGTGTACCTCCAGGCGGGACAGCTCGATCGTGCTGAAGCGCACTTTGCGGCTGTTGCAGCGGACGCGGGCGCGCCCGAGTCGACCAAGGCACTCAACGCGGCGTTTTTGGCGTCTGCGCGCGGGGAATGGGAGGCGGCGTCCGTGATCTTGCGCGAGCTTTTCGCGCAGGATGATGCGAACTACGCTGCGAGTTTTTTCTTTGACCTTTCCCGGGGCCTCGGTCTGATCGTGCTTCGTCACCCAGGCCGTTAATAACCTCGCCGTGGCACTTCTTGGCCAGGGCAAGCTCAAGGAAGGCATCGAGGTCTTAGAGGCCGCACTGGAGACGTCGCCGTCAACGTTGGCGATGGCAGAGCCCTTCTTGTTTAACCTCTGTACGTGTTTACTGGTGGTGGTCGGTGGTCATAGACGGCACGGATCTGACAATTACGTCCGAAGCTACGCTTTATGAACTTCGATCGTCGATCGCGGCTGACAAGAAACGCGAATTACTGGTCGAGGTAGCCAAGTGGAGCGGCGATGGTCTGCGCACGACATGCCTTAAGATGTCCACTTAATCTGCTCGTCATCGTCATCATCATCAAGGGTTTGCACAGCGAATGAATGGTTATTATCACGGACTGCATACGAGAAGGGCAGATACAGTGGTTCCTTGCTTGCGACATGAAGAATGGCATGTAGGGTTTTCGATCAGAGGCGAGCGAAATGAATGCGATGATAACACGAAAGCAAAAAAAAAAAGGGACCCTGCAAAGAAAAAAGTAATGACTGGTGCTAAGTTTGGTTTGTAGTCAATCCTGATTCTTCGGAAGCTTTCACATCCCAGCCGCGCGATTTAGCATGTACAACTGCAGATCTTGCCACCCTGTCCCAAAGTTACTATGTGTCAGCCCTCCGCCCAGAAAGATTGGTTGCATGGAATGGAAGACTCACCTCCACCAACGCGAACCATTACTTTCTTCGTCGCAGTGCTAGGTTCGCCTTTGGCCCCCGCCCGACTGAGGGTGGTCAATCTACACGTGACCGTCTTCCTCGCCAACGAATTCGAAAATGCGTATTGCGCGCGGATCTCTTCACCGTCACGCGGGATCATCCTCAGCGGCGGATCTACGCGCTCGATCAGCAAGCCGTGCGCGATCGAGTTGACGATCGCAGCGACCTCCGCGTCGAGCGGGTCCCGCGGATTGCCGGGCTTGTACAGGTACGGTGGGTTTGCACCACCACCAAAGTCGCTCAGTCGCGACGACGGACGGGACGGCGTGCGCGGTGCGGGGCGTCGATGACGACATATCGCGGAAGCTGGATGGCGGGAGCTTAGAGCCCATCGACGGTCTGATCGCTCGCGGGCTGTTGTTGTTATTGTTACTGCTCCCAGCGCTGATGCTTCCGTAGAACGGCACGGCCTGCGCACGCGAGCGCAGCGTCGCTTCGGGTGTTTGTGCCCGCAGCGCCGTTGCGCGGAAGGACGCGTTTGATTGGGTCGGGCTAGCTCCGCCGTCTCTATCGCCATCACGGTAGTCAGAAAGCGTGGACCCGGGCCGAGATGGGGATGAGACGTGGAATACGGGGGCAGGGATCATGCTGCGGCTCGGAGGGCGCGGTCCTGGAAGTCTAGTCCCACCCGGTGTCATAGCGCGGGGGGGTGAATGGTCAGGAGAAAACGCTCGCTGCATGAGGGAGGTGGTTGGGTCCGCGTCGTCCCATTGCATATCCGAGAGTGCGCGAAAGTGAGACCGTGGCGCGGGGATATGTGACGGGGTCTTCGCGCGCGCGCGGGGAGAGGTCGCACTCACACTAGGCGTCCGGGAACGAGACGGTGGACGCTGGGGGTGTGTTGGATTGGTAGACGCGGCTGTAGAAACTGAGGACGAGATTGGGGACCACGGGCGAGATGAGGCCATAGAGCTCCGTGAGACACTTCGGACATATGGGGAGGAGCCCGAGGGTGTTGCATGCATGGGCGCGGGTGTTACGCCCTCAGAGCGAGTCGGACCAATGATGGAGGGGCGGCGAGGACGTTCTTCGTCAACCTTGGTTGAAGAATTCCATGGAAGCTTCGATGGGGTATTTTTGCCTTTTATCGTGATGTTCGGATCCGGTTGTAGCCTTCTCGATGCCGGCGATGACTCTGGTGTGAGAGAATGAGAGTGCTTGTGACCTAGTCTTTCCGGCGTTGTTGGCGTCAAGGGTTGACCGCCAGTGAGTTGAAATAACGAGGATCGGTGACGAAGGGTCCCCGTTGGCTCTGACGCTGGAGCACGCCGGGAATTAGATTGTTGGATAGGGGTGGCAACGACTGCTGGAGACTTCCCCGAGCCCGTGAGCTTTCGAGCAAACTTGCGGAATGGTGAAAACAGAGCGTGACAACGCGCTCGACGCGCTCAGGCTGAGACTTTTCTTACTGCTCGAGGCGCTGGGCGGTGTGAGATATCCGTTGCGACCTTTCGACTTGGAAGTCACTCCTGACGCGACAGACCCGCTGTCACTCGGTGTAATCTCTTCTTCTCCTGTTAATATCCTTCGCACGGCCTCCATTTCGGCGTCTGTTCGAGCGATGCGCTCCTTAAGGTGCTTCCATCGTTGCGTTGAATCTGCGTGCCGCCGTAGGCATTCGCCGTTCTTTGTCACTCGATCCTGGACCCCCTTGTCGATTATGGAAAGAACCTTGGTGGTGGCAGGCATGTAATGTCTGGGAACGCGGTCAATACGTAGGGCCGACAAAGTGACGACAACGCGTACTTCTTCTTGGCCTCATAAGAATCGAGCAGTGATTGCAACATCTCCATGTTTAGTGGCGATTTCTGTGATCGCAGTGAACCCATAGATGTCATGGAGGAGGAAGCGGATATCGAATCGTCGGGACCGTATCGCTGAAATTGCCAAATAAAGTCCTTGGGGAAACACGTTGTCAGTTAGCGGGATACATGATTGCATAGTTTCTGCTCACTTGACATCGATTGATTGCCTTTTCGAGACTTGACATCATGCCGTCCGCTTGTTCCGTGACAGTTCGGAACACGGTCAACCATTTGTCCTCCTTCAATTCCTCCCGTAACACTTCGCTCTCCTCTTGCACGCTCTCCCACTCGGACATGAAAGTGGCATGCTTTCGGAGAAGCAGTACGATCTCGGTCGGTTCCTCGTTGGATGCGTCTGGGGTCGGCGTTGATGCTGATTGTGAAAGAGGCTGGAGCGAGTCGTTTACGGCCTTCACGCCACGGGAGACGGATTCGAGGCGCTCATCCAGGGCCATAAGAGCCTGGTCAATGACACCGGTGGCAGCGGCGAGGTCCCCATTAGACTGAGATTTGTGTCGAAGCTCTTGAATCTCTAATCATAGACACGAGATTAACACGTTACATGTGGAGTCTGGGCGTGCCAGACGCACCGAATATGCGCGTTTGGATATCGGAGATGCTGTAGAAGAGTTCCGTTATGCGGGTTGATAGCGTAAGTAGTTGCAATTCCCTTGAAGCAAGACTTGTCAATGCTGTGCTAGACCACGTTGGCGATGGACTCACTCATGAGCTTTCCCATTGCCACTACTTCCGGACAAGATACGACCCGCAGTGATAGTGACGTTTTCTATAAGGTGGACAGAGCAGTCGGCGGGGTGTATGCGGCGGGAGTCGAGAGAGTAAACTGACCTTCGTCAGCGTTGGCGAAATCGAGTTGGGAAGAGGAGGCGGAAGAGGAAGACAATGGACTAGGTGAAGGGGGGGGACTGGCGGTGTGAAAACTAAGTGGAGAGGTGGAGTTTACACTAGAAGCACTCGAGATTGAGATGGCAAGAGAGGTCATAATAAGGAGAGAAAGGGTAAAGAGACTGGATGGGGTATTGGAGGGAGGATCCGCCGAGCGAGCGACGAGCCGTTGGTGGTCGTAGGCCAACTTGACCGGGGGTATAACGGACAAGACACGACGGATCCTCTGTGAAGGCTTTGGTCACTTGTTGCGCTTGCCAACTTCTCGTCACGTCTCTCGCCTTTAGTTCGTCGGTAAACAAATCATCCTCGGTCCGTTCTATCCGACTTCCTACTACGCTTTGCTCTTCCCCTTCTTCTTTTCCTTTCTTACCCGACGCTTTTCCGCCTTTTCCTCCGCCTCATCCATCTCCAGGAAATCACGAATCGACGGCATTGCGGATGAGTTCAGCGGCGCGAGTCGCCCTCCTTGCTCCTCCTCCTCTGCTTCAGCTTCAACTGGCCTCGGTGGCGGCTGTTCGGCAGGGCCTGGTGAGGGCAGCTTCTCTGGCTTGGGTTCCGCGGCGTCATCGAACCAACCTCTACGTGGAGGCATGATCGCGCTTTCTGCCTGTGGTTCTTGACGAAGTGATTTGTGGCGGCTTTTCTCCGGCTCTTCGTCATTGCTGTCGTCCGATTCGAGGTCCATACCCTTATACTCTCCGGCTTCTGCGAAGATGTCAAAGTCTTCTCCCTCAGCCACTGGCTCCGGAGATGACTTGCGTGGACCAGGTGTGGAAGTAATTTGGTTATGAGGTGCGGGAGGGGATGTCCCATTTTCCTTCGGGTCCGTCGCCGACCGCTTCACCTTTCGTTTTTTCTTCTTCGGCTCGTCCCCATCCCTACTCCGTTCCTTCTTAGCTTTGTCTTTTGTAGATGCACCGATCGGCTTGAACCCTATCGGACGGAATTTTGAAGGATCATGTTGTCTTTCGGTTTCTCGGTTTGACTGTTCCGATTCGCCCGCGTTTGCACGCTTTTCCTTTAGCTCTTTAATAATGTCTGCGCGTGACCGTTTCTGAGACGAGGGGACAGATGGTGCAGAAGTTGTCTGCGCAAAAACCTCTTCGAGTGCTTCATCATCTTGTTTGGACGAGGTAGATGCCAGGCGAGCTTTGTTTTGTTCAAGGAGTGCAAAGTCAAGTCCCTTGACAAGAATGGAGTGATCCGAATCTCCACCAAGATAGCGCCTTTGCTCGTCCACCTATAACCCAATTAGAGTCTGCAAAAGAGAGAGAATTACGCGCGCACCGCTGCCCTATCCTCATTGTCCGCATTCCTCTTCTCAAATTCTTCTAAAATAGCCTCGACCGGAGCATAATCCCCCTCTTTGCCAGCCCGTCGCTCCTCAGCACGGTCGCGATAGCTTTCAGGCGCCTTCTTGACCTTACGCGGCTTGAAGGCGGGTTCAGATGCAGGGATGACCTTCCTATATGGTGTTACATGGGGCAATCTGAACGATCATGTATAGCGCACCCTTTTGACGAGCCTTGCTTTTTCTTGCTGTCTAAGAGAGAGCCGCGGGAGGCGAGAGTTTGGCTCGGTGCAAGTTTCCCTGACCCTAAGAGATTCCTAAACGCGTCCTACGGGAGAGTTAGTTGCATTTAACACGCTTGTTTAGAGAGGAAAGAACGTGTCTGTTCACCTGGTCCATCGGGTAAGCAGGTTAGCTTTGGACCCGTACCGGGCCGGGTGTCTCGATTCCGCGTTAAGTTGATTGCGACACTGAGCCGATGCGCTGATGGCCCGGTCACCGCCCATACTGTACAGCCGCCGTTAGCCATCTGTCTGTAAGGAGCGCTTGTCGCTCTTCTTATCTAACTCCCATCATGCCCTCAGCGTGAGTCGTTTTCTCTGCTTTTTCCCCCTTATAGACTCAGCCCGAACTTATCCTACTAGTTCCGCCGCGCAGGAAGCCACTATCGCGGAGGTTGCCCTGAAAATCCCGCTCGAGGCCACAGACCACACAAAGGTTACTGACCATGTCATCGCAACCAATGGGTCTTCAGGTTATGTCCTGAAAACGTCTCGCTCGCCGTACAGCAAGAAGCTCAAGGCGGCCGTCGCATTTGTTCCAAGACTATCTCACTTTGATATAGAGAATGAGCGCTCGAGTACGAATGAATTTCGGGTGGGCCCACACTTCCGCGTACCCTCTCATACCCTATCGTGTTGACCCCCATTCCATAGGGGTTTTTCACATTGTTTTGGATTTCATTATTTATCTGGACTGTTCGCACATACGTTCGAAGTATAGAGAGACACGGCGCTCCCCTCAACTTGCAATTTGCGACCATGTTTTCAAAAGACGCGCGAACACTGGCCCTCAGCGATGCCGTGCTCGTTTTGAGCACGGGAATTTGCGTGCCATTCGCAAAAGCGGTCAGCAAAGGTTGGATCAAGTATTATTGGACTGGCGTTGTCCTTCAGCATGCCCTCCAAACGTTCATACTCTTCGCCGCTATAAAGTGGACTTTTAATCGGTATGCGTGCACCTATTCATTCATTCCGAGTCAGTTCGATTGAAGGTCATCGTTAGGCAATGGCCCTGGGTCCAGTCTGGATTCTTGACTCTCCACACATTTGTGCGTGATAAAATTTTACTGCCCGCACCCGGCTCATTTGTGTTCGTCCAATCAGGTCATGTTAATGAAGATGCACTCCTATATGGCAACTAATGGTTACTTAAAATATGTCTCCCAGCAATCCACCGAACTTCTAACTCAACTCCGCGATGCAACATCCCGCGTCGGCGGGTGGGAGAAGGCCATATTCGAGGCGATGAAGCGCCGCGAGGTCCTCGAACGCGAAACTGACAATAGTAGCAGCACTGGGGCGAGTACTTCGCCAATGCCCACACCGGAGCTGTCCGATAGTGTGAGCTCTTCATATGTGCAGGTTCACATCCCAGCTACTCTCCGCAACCGTCTCATCAATGCCACTGAGCCCACGGCCATACTGGATGACAAGCCCAAGGACTTGACGCCCCGTGCACTAGTGGATCACCCAGATCCGGAGATCTCTGCCCTTGCTACTGAGTACTTGGAGCTCAAATCCGAACTTGTGAGCTCTGGTCCGGAACGCGTGCGCTGGCCTGAGAATATCACCTTCAAAAACTTCGCGGTGTACCAGCTTATCCCGACGCTCGTTTATGAGCTCGAGTTTCCACGCACTAACAAGTACGCCTAGTCAACCCGCTTGAAATTACCGCCCACTGATTACGTTGTTTAGAATCCGTCCCCTGTATGTGTTCGAAAAGACGGTCGCGACCTTCGGCACTTTCGCTTTGCTTTATACAACCACGGAAACGTTCATTTTACCATATACGAATCCAAGTCCTGAACAGTCCTTCGCGAGGACATTGCTGGACCTGGCGCTGCCATTCATGCTGGCATACCTTCTATTATTTTACATCATATTCGGTGAGTTTGGTCTTTGAACACCGTCCCGAGGTAGCATGGCTGCATGATGCGATCGCCAGAGTGTATTTGCAACGGATTTGCGGAACTTTCATAGTACGTGACTCTTTTTGCCCGTGCCCATGCGTTTTGTGCCCACTAAAGTTTTGTTTTTTTCCTGCCAGTTTTGCCGATCGCGGCTTTTACGAGGATTGGGTAAGTGACGACCACTCGGGTTGATTTGGGGCCCATTCATTGACTTTGTCACACAACAGTGGAACTCGACTTCTTGGGATGAGTTCTCTCGCAAGTGGAACAAGCCCGTGCATAACTTCCTCCTGCGTCATGTGTACGCATCGACGATCACCTCGTACCAGTTTTCACGATCTCGCGCCATGTTTGTCACCTTCCTTCTGTCTGCCGCGGCCCACGAACTCGTCATGGCAGTGGTCACCCGGAAGATCCGGTATGTTTAATTTCTTCATTAGTCGAGTGCAACGTTCGTTCATCGGTGGCGATGGTAGGATGTACCTATTCACGATGCAGTTAATCCAAATCCCCCTGATCGCCGTGGGACGCACACCAGCGATCAAGCGTAACAATCGGCTAGGCAACATGGTGTTTTGGTTAGGTCTTTATGCTGGTTTCCCGTTGCTGTGTGTCGCATACGTCTTATACTAATCCCCCTGGGCTGGTTGGTTAATCGAGTAGTGGATTACTTTACGGTTGATTAATGGCACATTCTTTAGACCTCGCTGTAGTCGTGGGTCATGAAAAACAACTAGTCGGCTAAGGCGTGAATGCTCCCATTTCGGCCTCACAGAAGTACAGTGAAGGTGACCTGACTTAACCGAACGGTTTTATTTGAACCAACTTACTTTGACTTTGCCCCCGCGGTTGAGTATCACGAAATCACAGAAAAGGACTAGGCACGCCACAAAGTCAGACGAAGAGCTCAAGGCGAGTAGAGAAGGCTAAATTTGACGCCTGAGGCCTGAGACAGCGGGAGGCGGGATGGACCGCACCTCGCGATAACTCTCTCAACGCGTACAAGTATACTGTACCACCTCACGAGCTCGCGGCGACCAATGGACCCTGTTTCCCGTCATGCCCCAACACTCTCCCCCTTGTCACGAAATTCGCGAACCCCATCCGCGCGTCCATGTCATCGATCGTCCTGAACCCATACCCCACGCATGACGGCGCAGCGGCGCGAAGCCCGAACATAAGCCGCCGGGTAAAGCAAAGCAACCTTGTGTGTTTTGCGCACCTTGTCTTCATCTCACTGGCCCACGTAATTTCCTTGAGAGCAGGTGCCTTGACGCAGGCACCGATGATTCCGAGGAACAGCGCGAGGAGCGATTCTAGGACAATCTGGGAGGAAGGGGAAGCAGTAACGGTTGGTGTTAGCGATAGGCAGCGAGGAGAAAAGGAGGGCGCGAGCATACGGAGGATGGAAGAGAGGTCTCGGGTCTTCCGAGCGCCTTCAAGTGAGAGAGGTCTACAACGGGGAAGGGGTATGCATGGTGAGATAAGTGACGCGACTCGGACTTGGTCCTGGACGCGTACGTTCGTAGGTTGAGAAAGCGGCTACACAATCAGGTGATAAACATATGATGCAAGATGGAATATGGTGGGTACTCTCACCGTGGAAGAGTGCGACCATAGCGACACCTAGAATAAGCTGACCTAGCATGGCTGTTACTAGCACGATTGGCAGTACTGTACAGTATCGACGAGCAGGCGAACTGTTGACAGAGTGCTAGGCGGCCCGCTACGGACCGCCACCACCATGCTCGCATCCTTCCGTACCAAGGTCTTTGAATCTAAACTTTATGCATTCTGATCCATCCCAGGCCCCTGGATTGATATCAGGCGTTCCAGATCCAACGTTTTGCGAGAGTTCAACACAGGCCATCTACATGCGTCTCCGAGGCGATGTCATATGGAAGCCGCCGGCGAGCGGCTATCGCCTGCATGTGTACACGCTCTGTTGGTTCCCCGGGGCCATTCCTACTGGTAGGCTATGAGGGTGTTCACACCCTGCTGTCTCACCGTTACCACCACCGCTTGTTGTCGAGGATGCCCTTCAAACTGTTCTCTCGAAAGCAAAGGACCCGCAGGTCGAGACCTGCAACACCCGACGATCACCACCCAGCCCGTAAGTAATACCCAGGAGCCACCATGATACGATGTGCTTATTGTTTTTGGCCAGATGGTACGACCGTCGTCTCTGACCCAGCTTGGCAGATCAGCACGCATGATGATATTGCGATGAGCACGATTCAAACATCGCTCGCAGCTCTCAAGGAAGGGAGTTCCTTGGCAGCCAAGCTCCCATTCATCGCTCCCGTCGCAGGTCTCCTGCTTCAAGCACTCACCATGCGGGATGCACGTGTTGCACAAATTTCCTCCGACTATGTTCTGATGATTGCTACAGGAAGTGAAGCAATATAAAGAGGAGTGCGAAATAGTGATGCACAAACTCGCCAGAATTGCGAAGATCATTGTCAATGTCGGCAAGTTGTGCGAGAATCATAGTCTGAGCGAGGAAGATCTGCCAGCTAGTCTGCTCGCTATTTTGGATTCTCTTCAAAGGTTCGTCTCTTCGGTGAATATCGAACTCCCTGGCCCTCACAATCTGACGAAGGACCAGAGAGCTGGATAGGATCGAGCGGGTGCTGAAGAAGTGCTCGAAGAGAAAAGGCATCAAAGGGATCCTTCTACGGAAGGATCTGTTGAAGAAGATCAAGCAGTGTGATGTGGAGCTATCTAACGTGCTTCAAGCCTTCCATGTTCGTGCTTTATTTTTGTTATTCGTGTCAATCGCCTTACATGTCTCCCTGTAGGCCGAGTTGTCATTGGACACCCGCGTCGCGTTGATCGCGATGAGGCGAGAGGTACAGGGCACACCGATAGTAAATTCAGTGCACTTGGTTGACAATCGTAATAGGCTGCCCCCGATTCTGGTATTGAAGCAATACCGTAAGCTCTTCTGAGTTGTGTTCGCAAGATACTATGGCGTGCTGATGTCGCCCCTTCTAGGACCATCCCTCACACTAAGGGTGCCTTGGACGCTCTTTGGCGTATCACATTGAACGCTAAGGAGCTGATTATTCGTCCCAGGCAAGCCATTTTGGGGCCGGACCTCCTGCTGAACATCACGCGATCACGTAAAGCACTGCATCCCATCCTTTTTTTTTTTTAAAGTCCCGATCAAACACGCCTTTAATGCAAGTGGGAGTGTAGGGTAGGATCGATCGTCACGCGTCATGCGTGATGTAGATTTCGCTTAAGTAATATACCAAACTGGGTCACTTCTTGTCCAACATGTACCGTAAACTCTGTCCTTACAAATCCCAATTTAACTTCCGTCTTACTCTCTTTTACGGACCAGCAACGATGTCTGTAGACACTTTGCAAACGGTGGCCTCCTTGTTAGGCCTCTATTACAGCTTTTAGTGGGTCTTAGGTATCTCACTTATGTTTTCATTGCTTGGAGCCTTGTTGGTGACTCACTGAATGGGATGCCTCGATCGATTGAACGGTCTCCCAACATGCTACTTAACTGTCTGCCTTATGATCATTTTCCTGGACTTTGTTGATGTTCCCCTATCCAGTCATCGCAACGTCCTCGTAGGTCCAAGCACGTCCTTAGGAGTTTTGCTTAAGTAATAATATACCAAACTCAGTGTCAAGCGTGATTAATATACTGTAACGAACGTTAATGCACGTTAATGAACTCTGGACCCGTCAACGCTCTCCTCCTATCTCTCCTCTTACAGTAATAAAAATCAGGATTAATTGCATGCTTTGATGGATCGTGTATCAAGATCTCAGTAACGTGCCAAACTGGATGGCGTTGCCCTCCAATTCTCGAGATGGAGAAGGCCATGACCATCAGCAACGACAACAGCTACCTGCTTGGCCACTGTCAACGCGCCGCGGTGGGGTGTTTCCCAACAACGCCGCATCCAAAATCAAGGCTTGACCGCATGCCGCCGGAGTCAGTATTGGGGGTAGCGGGGGGCGGCCTCTTCGTACGGGGCGTCTACACCTGGGGAATGGAACTGCGGTCCTGGGGCTGCCATCGTCTACTGCGAGGGCCCCTCCCCATTCGTGTCCCCCCTCCTTGCGCACAAATAGGCGTGCGAACGGGGGATGCAAAGGGGGTGCACAAACGGCGTTCGCATCCACTCCCGTCGCTGTGCGGCTCCCACCTTTGTGCGCACACCCCTCCCATTGGTGCGTCAACCCATCATGTATAGCGATACGTATACTTTCCTCATCACTCTCACTGACAGCTTGACAGTCTTCCCAAGGCTGTCTGTCACCGCCATGCTCGTGTTCAGGTGGTTACACATCACATGAGCGCTGTATGACTATTTGAGAGAGAATAACTGCGACTGCGATTTCTAGCTGCATCCCTTCGAATTAATGGGGCAGAAGACATGCACAGCGTCTGTATAGGGGTTTGCTTACAAGATGCCGAAACCACATCACGTTCTTGGCTCCGCGTAGGGCTGTGCAAGTATTGACTGCATAGGTTAGGGAATCTAATGGGCAAGACAGAACATGGTGGTTTCAGCTGTTCCTGATGGGATCGACAACCCGCCTCACTGCGATAGAGCCTAATAAACCGATGTTCACGATCACTTTAAGTCACAGAGTATCAGGCGTGTAATGTGTAACTCTAATGACGTGCACCGATAGGAGCATATGCACAGCATCCTACACGCGTGACAGTTGATAAATTACAGCTATGCTACCCGTAGACGTGGTCGTGTCTTCCTTGGAACCTGCACCGGGAACTTTCTTCGGTAACAGTTGCTGAAACGCCTCCCGTGCCTGTATCGACACTTTCTGTCTCGTGATCATGCCATCCAGAAATTGCTCTAGGGTCTTGAAATCCTCGATGCGCTCTTGTTCGAACCACGCCACCTCAGTCTTCATCAGCCGTGACGCTTGTTCAAATTCTTGCTTCGTATCCAGTGCCGTCATTCCGCCTACATCGGTACAATGCCTTGCAATGATAACACCATATGACAAGAGACGCACTTCACCAATCTGAGAATATGAATGTCCAAGGCAGTCAGTTGCGATCTTGCCTTGAGTGCGGTTCCGTTGATGTGCTTGTTTACTGTAATGCGCCGCAGCTCCGCATCTGCGTGTCGCCATGCGTGATACACCCGCACGCGCGAGCCAAACGCCATCTGTTAGGGGTTGCAAGTCAGTCAGTGTTGGCGCAAATTTCAGCGACGAGATCGTGGTGACTCACTCGGACAGAGTTGACGAGACGGACATACTCTTCCGCGGTGCTCAGTAGAGACGCCTGATCCGCGCAAGCCTGAGCGGACTCTGTCTCTTGGGCTATACGCTCGCGCTCTGCCTACGCCTCGAGTGAATGCGAGAGCGATTTTCCGAGCACTGAAGCAGTCAGGTCACTGACGGTCTGCGCGAACTTTCCCGCAGCGCTGGTCAGCTCTATTCGTCCGGTCTTGCCCCAACACTCTCCCCTTTGTCACGAAATTCGCGAACCCCGTCCGCGCATCCCATGCCGTCGATCGTCCTGAACCCATACCCCACGCACGACAAGGTGGCGGCACGAAACCCAACAAAAGCCGCCGGGTAAGGCAAAGCAACTTTGTGTGTTTTGCGCACCACTTGTCTTCATCTCACTGGTCCACGTGATCTCCTTGAGAGCGGGTGACTTGAGGCAGACACTGATTATTCCGAGGAACAACGCGAGAAGCGATTCTAGGATAATCTGGCGAGTGGGGGGGAAAGGAAGTGAAGGAAGGGTGTTATCGATCGGCAGTGGTAAGAGGAGGCGCACATACGAAGGACGGAAAAGAGGTCTCGGGTCTTCCGAACGCCTTCAAATGAGAAAGGTCTACAACGCGGAAAGATCATGCACGGTGAGATAAGTGACGCGACCCGAACTTGTTCCGGGACGCGTACTACGTTCGTAGGTTGAGAAAGCGGCTACGAAAGACGGGGTGCTAAACATATGATGGAACACATATACGGAAGAATGCGACCATAGCGATACCTGGAATAAGCTGACCCAGCGTGGCGGTTACGGTAGCAAGGACGTCGACAGTGACCCGAAGCAAGGCAAGCGGCCCGCGACGGACCGACACTCACGCGAGGCTTTTTTTAGTATGATCCAGCGCCAGCCCAGTCATAGATCAATAAGTGTTCCAGAACCAAGAGCACAATGCGGACTATTGATATGCGTCTCAAAGGAAGTATCCTAGGGAAACCGCCGGCAAGCGGCTATCACCTGCCTGTGTACACGTTCCCTTGGTTCGCTGGGGCTGTTCCTACTGTTATGCTATAATTTCACACCTTGCCGTCTCACCATTACCACTACCCATTGTTGTCAAGGATGCCATTCTTGGGTCCTCTCCGGCGAAGGATCCGCAGGTCCCGTTCTGAGATGTCTGACAATCAGCCCCTAGTTCGTAAGTACTACCTAGGAACCACCACAATATGATTTGCTCATCTTTTGGCCAGGTGATGCCACCACCACCTCTGACCTAGCTTGGCACATCAGCACGCACAACGATGTTGCGATGGGCGTGATTCAAACCTCACTCGCAGCTCTCAAGGAGGGGAGTTCCCTAGCAGCCAAGCTCCCATATATCGCTCCCATCGCAGGTCTCCTACTTCGAGCACTCACCATGCGGGATGTATGCGTTACACACATTCCCTCTGACAATATTCTAATGAGTGTGTCTCCAGGAAGTGAAGCAATATAAAGAGGAGTGCGAAATAGTGATGGGCAAACTCGCCAGAATCGCGAGGATCATTGTCAATGTCGGCGAGTCGTGCGAAAGGCATAACCTAAGCGAGGTAGATCTACCAGCTAGTCTCCAGGCTCTTCTGGGTTCTCTTCAAAGGTTCGTCTCTGCGGTGACTATCGCTCTCCCTGACCCTCACGAGGACCAGAGAGCTGAATAGGATCGAGCGCATGCTGAAGAAGTGCTCCAAGAGAAAAGGCTTCAAAGGGTTCCTTCTACGCAAGGATCTGTTGACGAAGATCAAGCAATGCGATAGGGAGTTATCTAATGTGCTTTAAACATTCCAGGTGCGGTTTATAGTTATTCGTTTCGGTTGGGCGACATATCTCCCCATAGGCTGAAGTGATATTGGATATTCGGTTTGCACTATTTGTGCAGGGAAGAGAGGTATGGGGCATACTAATACGAATTAAAATTTGCATGATTGACACACTGCGGCACTAGGTCACTGCTGATTCCGGCGCAAGTGAAGCAACACCGTAAGCTGTTGTTAACTGTGTTTGCGAGATACTATCGCGTGCTGATGTTGCCACTTCTAGGTCTGTTACTCGGGGGCCAAATTCTGCACAGCGCTCTGGTCAGCAGATGATCATGGATCGGGAAAATAGGGAAATTGGTGCCCTCTTCAGTAGCGAACTTTGGTGGCGGGATCATTATCGCGATATCGGGATCAATGGCTACAGACTTCGACCTCGGTACGACCCTGACTGGCGACCATCTTGGAAAGCATCGGGAAAACACTTTTTCATGACGGAAGATGGTCAACGCACGCTGGTGGGTGTTTTATGTCGATTCTGTATTGTACACCTGACCCTGACGGATTGCGTTAGTTGCCAGCTGGGATGGATGCGACACGTATAAGTGATGGTAAACAAGTTATGCTCAAAAACGTTCCTCCTGAAGAAGGACCTCACGAACTTTCTATTACCCGATATTTCTCTTCTCCTGGGCTCAGAGGCGATTCTCGCAACCATTGTGTGCCGTTGCTCGAGCTCATTGACACGACCGACATCAAACTTGATAAAAGATTAATGGTCATGCCCTTCTTGCGTCCTTTCGATCATCCTCGTTTCCAGACGTTTGGAGAATTTGTAGCCTTCTTTATGCAAATATGTGAGGTTGGGTCGGTTAAAGCCATTCTGGCATAATCCCCGAGGAGTTCTAATAAATTCCTGCTCAGGGTCTCCAATTCATGCACCAGCGAAACGTTGCACACCGGTGAGCTCGGTGTATTTTCACTCAGAAAGAATCTTTTTCTCAGGGCTTTAATTTATAGGGACTGTACTGTGAACAACATCATGTTCGATCCGTCCAGGATGTACCCTAAAGGGTATCATCCCACACAAATCAATCGGAGTAGGGACTTCAAGGGAAGGGCCAAGGAATACACCCGAACCGACCGACCACCCCGCTATTATTTGATCGACTTTGGTTTGTCTCGCAGGTACTCTTCGCGAAATGTCGTGGACGAACCTCTACTTGGTGGCGATAGAACTGCACCAGAACATTTACGCGGAAGGCGGTGCAATCCATTTCCCACCGATATCTATCACCTTGGCAATCTCGTCCGCGAGCAGTTCTTGATGGTAGGGTTAACGTCGACCTACCTTCACCTATTCGCGAGACTGACAGGACATTGCAGAAGTGCAACGGCTTTGAGTTTATGCAGGAGCTAGTTGACGCAATGACAGACGAGAGCCCAGAAAGGCGTCCCATAATCGAGGAAGTTATTGAAAGGTTTGACCACATTCGTGACTCATTGAGTGCCATCAAGTTACGCAGGTTCGTCTCGCTAAAGAAGGACCCCCGATTCTTCACTGCGTTCCGACATGTCCGACAGGTAATACGTACGGCTCGTTACATTGTTCTTAGAAAGGCTGCTATTCCAATTCCCTGACTTGACGAATAGCGCACGCAAGCGGAACTATCCTTACTCATTCGTTAACATAGAGACATGACCCTACGCGACACAATCATCTTGCTACAACCTCCTCGGTCCTTGAACTTCCACCAGCGATACAATTCGCCCAATCAAGACTGAAGAGACGTCAATTATCAGGACGAATTATTCCAATAACACTACGAAAGCACGTAGAGTGGGAACAAGTCACTGTGAACGAGAATACGAGTTGCTTTGACATTGCCATGAGGCAAGCGCGTGTAGCCGACATTCAGACACCTTGACCACTTTCAGGGGTGATAAGCTTTGGGAAAATTGTGTGCATCGGCCAGAGAAGCCAGATGGGTTGGATTAATTGGTGAGGATTTGGCCGGTGTCTCTGGCGTCGGGGGTGTGGGAAGGAGAGGGACTATGGTCGCTGGGCTAATTTCCTTGACCGTGCCAGTTGAAACGAGAACGATCCCATTGTACGGTGCTGCAGGTTCCAGAGGAGATTGGTCGTCAGGGGAGACTGAAGGGCGGCGGCGGCCGGATGTGAGCAAGTACTACTTGCAACGTAGGTCCTCCAAAGGACGCACTTAATGCGAGAGAAGCCGTTGTGAAAGCGCCAGCTGGGATGGCCATCCTACCGAGTGACAGCTGACAACATGACAGCTATGCTACACCCGTAGACATGGTCGTGTCTTGCACCGGAAATCTTCTTCGGTAACAGCTACTGAAATGCTTCCCGTACCTATATCGACTCTTTTCTGTCTCGTGATCATGTCATCTGCCATCGAGAAGTTGCTCCAGGTTCTTCTTGGAATCCTCGATGCGCTCTTGCTCGAACCGCGCCACCTCAGTCTTCACCAGCCATGACACGTATTCAAATCCCTGCCTCGCGTCCAGTACACGTCGTTCCGTCTACATCGGTACAATGCCTTGCACTGGGAACGCCATATGGGGATATGGATGTCTGAGGCAGTCAGTTACGATCTTGCCTTGAGTGTGGTTCCGTTCATGTGCTTATTTACTGTAATGCGCCACAGCTCCGCATCTGCGTGCTGTCATGCGTGATACACCCGGACCCGCAAGCCAAACACCATCTATTAGGGGTTACAAGTCAGTCGGTGTTGGCGCAAATTTCAGCGACGAGATCGTGGTGACTCACTCGGACAGAGTTGACGAGGCGAGCATACTCGTCCGCGGTGCTCAGTAGGGACGCTTGATCCGCGCGAGCCTGAGCGTACTCTGTCTCTTGGGCTATACGCTTGAGCTCTGCCAGCGCGTCGAGTGAATGCGAGAGGGACCTTCCGAAATCTGGAGCAGCCATGTCACCGACGGTCTGCGCGAGTTCACCCATGGCGCTGGCCGGCCCTATTCGTCTAGTCCTGCCCCAACACACTCCCCCTTGTCACGAAATTCGCAAACCCTATCCGCGTGTCCGTGTCACCGATCGTCCTGAACCCACACCCCATGCACAACAAGGCGGAGGCGGAGGCGGGAAACCTGAACATAAGCCGCTGGGTGAGCAAAGCAAACTTTTATGTTTTGTGCACCTTGTCTTCATCTCATTGGTCCACGTGATCTCCTTGAGTGCGGGTGTTGAGGCAGGCACCAATGACTCCGAGGAACAGTGCGAAGAGCAATTGGGACAATCTGGCGAGTGGGGAAGGAAGGGGTAGAAGTAGCGGTAGTGTTCTCGATGGGCAGTGGGAAGAAGAGGAGGACGCGCACATACGGAGGATGGAAGAGAAGTCTCGGGTCTTCCTAGCGCCTTCAAGTGAGAGAGGTCTACAACGGGGAAGGGGTATGCATGGTGAGATAAGTGACGCGACTCGGACTTGGTCCTGGACGCGTACGTTCGTAGGTTGAGAAAGCGGCTACGAAAGTCAGGTGATAAACACATGATGGAAGATGGAATATGGTGGGTGCTCTCACCGTGGAAGAGTGCGACCATAGCGACACCTAGAATAAGCTGACCTAGCATGGCTATTACTAGCAAGACTGGCAGTATCGACGAGCACGCGAACTGTCTGTAGAAGCTAGGCGGCCCGTGACGGACGGACCCCATCCTCCGTACCATAGCTTTCCCCTCCGTCGAGCTTCAAGATACCTACTACGGCCTTAGGATCTAAACTCTATGATCCACCCGAGCCCCTCGATTTCTATTATGTTTTCCAGAATCAATATTTTGTGAGAGCACAACGCGGACTATCGACATGTGTCTCAGAGGCAGTGTCCTAGGGAAACCGCCGGCGAGCGGCTCTCGACTGACACAATCACATTCTTTTGGTTCGCTGGGGCTGTTCCTATTGGTAGGCTATGAGGGTGTTCATACCTTGCCGTCTCACCATTACCACCACCGATGTCGAGGATGCCCTTCAAACTTTTTTCTCGCAAGCAAAGGATCCGCAGGTCTCATCCTGCAACGTCCGACGATCAGCCCCCAGTTCGTAAGTACTACCCAGGAGCCACTATGATATAATTTGCTGATTGTTTTTGGCTAGGTGGCACTACCGTCGTCTCTGACCCAGCTTGGCACTTCGGCACGCATGATAATGTTGCCATGAGCGCGATTCAAACATCGCTCGCAGTTCTCAAGGAGGGGAGTTCCTTGGCGGCCAAGCTCCCATATATCGCCCCCATCGCAGCTCTCCTACTTCAAGCACTCACCATGCGGGATGCACGTGTTGCACACATCTCCTCTGACAATCCCGTGTTCTGATGAGTACGTCTCCAGGAAGTGAAGCAATACAAAGAGGAGTGCGAAATAGTGATGCACAAACTCGCCAGAATCGCGAGGATCATTGTCAATGTCGGCGAGTTGTGCGAAAATCATAGCCTGAGCGAGGAAGATCTGCCAGCTAGTCTGCGGGCTATTCTTACTTCTCTTCAAAGGTTCGTCTCCTCGGTGACTATCGTGCTTCCTGACCCTCACGATCTGACGAAGGACCAGAGAGTTGGATAGGATCGAGCGAGTGCTGAAGAAGTGCTCCAAAAGAAAAGGCTTTAACGGGTTCCTTCTACGCAAGGACCTGTTGACGAAGATCAAGCAATGCGATGTGGAGTTATCTAATGTGCTTCAAGCATTCCAGGTGCGCTCTATACTTATTCGTGTCAGTTGGGTAACGTATCTCTGTAGGCTGAACTGGGATTGGACATTCGGTTTGCATTGATTGTGCAGAGAAGAGAGGTATGGGGCACACCAATATGAATATTAAAATTTGCACGGTTGACACACTGTGGCAATAGGTCACCATTGACTCCGGCTCAATTGAAGCAACACCGTAAGCTCTTCTCAGCTGTGTTTGCGAGATACTATCGTGCGCTAATATCGCCTTTTCTAGGTCTATTCCTCAGAAGTCGATTGCTGCACAGATATTTTGGGGTATTAGGGGTGCTTTGGATGCCCTCACATTGGATGCCAAAGAGCCGATTGTCCGTCCTAGTCGTTCTGGGGCTTCTTCAGACCAGGCCGACGTAACTAAGCGCTCTTTTCAGCCAAAAATCAATACTGTACTATTACAGAGTGCCATCCCTTTTTTTTTTTGAACTCTCCTCCTTTAAAACCGCATTTTCCAATTAGGGACGAGAGGTCCGATTAACAGGCTCGGTAGCGATTCCGATTCTGAGCTTGAATTTCGCTTAAGTAATATACAAAACTGGGTTACTTTTTTTGAACACGGTTACTGACTAGTACTGACTTACTGAACGCCCTCCTCCATCCGTTCTCCTACGATCGGGCTTGATAATATGCCTCAATGTACTTTGTGACTTTGGATCTCAGCAATGTGCCAAACTGGATGGCGTTGTACTCCAATTCTCGAAGTGTTGATGGCCAGGACCATCAACAACGGCAACAGCCACTTGTCAATGCGCCACGATGAGGTGTTTCCCAACAACGCCGCATCGGGGATCGCTGACTGCGTGCTGCTGGGGCCAGTGCTGGGGGTGGCGAGGGGCAGCCTCTTTGTACGGGGTGTCTGCACGTGGGGAATGGATCTGCGGTCGTGAGGGTGCCATCGTCTGCTGCGAGGGCCCCCTGTTCGCGTCCCCCCTCCTTGCGCACAACGAGGCATGCGAACGGGGGGTGCAAAGGGGAGGTGTACAAAGAGCGTCCATATCCCCCCTCCCCCCCGGTTGCTGTGCGGCCCCTGCCTTTGTGCGCATCCCCTTCCCATTGGTGCGCCGACCCATCATGTACAGTGATGTATATACTGTCCCCACCACTCTCACTGACGGTTGGACCATCTTCCAATGGTTCTCTGCTACCGCCGTGTTCGTGTTCGGGTGGTTACACATCACATGGGTATCCTGTCATAATGATCTAGAAATAATTTATGCTCTTCAAGGATCCAGGTTGGATCGCACGTGCTGGTGCCCACATGTGGTCGATACGATCTATTTACCGCGTAATGAGATGGCTCGCCATACTCAGCAAGTGTCAAAACACTTAGATGAGTACAGGAGTTGCTACATCTGAGGTCGCGGAGTCGGAACATGTATTCCTCGGGCCCAAAGTGCATTCCACATTTCATTTCTGAGCCCCGTGTATTAGGGCTTCTATAGAGTGAAATCCACCACTTGAGCGATGGCTCGTGCTTTCGAAGGTAGTGCAGGATCGTCTTGCCCCGCTAATGTGGAACAACTCAACGGCGTGGACACTATGTCGCATCCAGAGGTAGGCGATGTCCCCAGTCCTGCCGTGATGCTGCATCTAGTAATCGTCTGAAGCCGGATTATCCATCCATTTTACCCACCCGGCTCCATGATGCCCTGTCGATACACCAAGTTTTGTTCGGTAACCTGCTGAGCCAAACAAAGGTATTCGAGATGATTGTGTACACACACGAAAGAGCTCTAGGTGCTGCGCGACAGTTGTACCATGGCGCCAAGGACAAACTTGTCGAGACGGCTGTTTCTTTGGATTCACCGGGAAAGGGGGGCGGGGGGGCGCCCTGAACGAAGAGTGGTAAGCATCTTTACTTTTATTCCGTGCCATGCTCAAGCTGGATGACATCTTCATTATAACGGGATTTGGTGGCGGGTTATTCCAAAAAAGAGGGATTCATTCCGGCGGTTTCCCAGGAATCTTTCGGTGAATACGATGAGGCAGCCACGAGTATTCTCTTACAAGTGAGTGGGGACGCCGGGTGCTTTCTGAAACAAGAAGATGGTTGTACATTTGAAGCAATTTGAAGTTTATACACAAGGCATCGTTCCATGCTCTCAGGCTGCTCCCCGCTTATCTCGTTTCGACCCCCGCGTTTGCGCCTACTAGTATACAATTCCGCGCCTCCACCCCTGTTCACAAGTTTGGTGCCTTCAGCTTCGTCCCTTAGACTATTGCTGACTTCATTTTGGGGTCCACGACGTGCTCGAGCTCCAATCGCACTTCACTGTTGTTATTACAATGCTATGCGTTCAGGCTGACCTCCCATTGCTCGCATATCCCACTTTTCTTAGTCGGTTAGTTCATGTGGTAACTCGTCTTCGCGAGCCTACGACACATCGCAGCGTTCCAGTATACATACGTACATTCGTTATTTGCACTCTAAATAACATTACGACATGAGACCGATGCACCGCGCCACTTGGCGGCGCCGCAACCCTCTCTCCCCTCTCTTTATTTCTGGGCACCGCGCTTTTTAACACGGCCAGTCCGGGCTCCTTCTCGACGGCGCAGCAGATCGTCAACGATTTCCAAAACGGTGGTCCTGCCACTTGACGTGGTTCTTCAAGCCGGACATGCTCTCGGTCTTACTGGTGTCCACCTTAGTGATCGGCCAAACGAGGGATTTTTTTTCCCCGTAATAACAGGCAGGACGTCCCTTCAGTTCCGGCCGCTTCTCTGCGATGAGTTAGATCTCCTCTTTCCACGTGAACGTGCTCGTGAACAGGATGAACCGCTTCGAAAAGGAGGGGAGCTTGAGCGCGAGCACTTGGGCGCGCGCCACGCCCCGGACGTCGACATTCAGCAGCGGCAGAGCGCCGGCTACGGGATCGTGCCCGCTGACAGGACGACCAGGGGCACCGGCTATGAGCCTATAAATGTGCAGGTTCATGCCCGTCGCGGGTTTGTCGTAGACCTTTGCGGGACCAAGGGGATCGTAGATATACGACGGATGGATGGACGCGATATCGAAGTCGGGGTGGGCCCGCTTGAAGTTGCGCACGGTGAGATCGGACAAGCCCTTGGAGATCGCGTAGACGTCGAATTCAGACACACCTGGCTTGGGCGCATCTTCTCTCGTCTGGGTGTTGTATACTGTTGGCCCGTGTTACAGGTTAGCCATACCTCCCGTGTCGCTTCCGTTGGCAAGAGAAGGGGGGGAAATGCCGCCCTTCCCTTCTATTTTTTTTGGGTGCACCCACACCTTTCAGTGATGGTTATGTCTTCCCAGAGACCTTCCTCCGGGGCGGGCTGATACAATGCTCTCGGTGATGACGAGTTTCTTTCGGCGAGAGCAGCGTCAAGTAATCGGGTGGTCCCAGTGGCGGCAGCCTAGGAAAGTATTTAATCAACCAGTTTTCCGACGGCAAAAGGTTTGGACAATGACATCAAGGATGGCGTCTTCGGGGCCAACCTCGACTTCACCCGGTCCAGTGACTGACCAACGCTCCGCATTTGGCCTTCAAGTGGCCAGTGCCAACCGTCCATCCTTTTGCTGAAGGCACCTCTGGCGATCAGCTAGTTGAGCGTTGGCCTGTGTGGACAATGCAGCACCTTAGGACGAGAATTCTGACTCGGATGTGGCTGAGTCTGATGGCATTGTAAGCCTCCTTCATGGTGCCGTCTGTGGAGGTGGAGATAGTTTGGATGGTGTTAAGCCACGCTGGCGGAGACATCTCTCCCCGTGACGTCCAATCCCCTTTGTATATTATACGACATGCCTAGACAAGGAGTTGTACAATGTCATGCCATCCGCAGCTCAGGGCTACTTCGGCTGGAGTCTTTCCGCTGTTGTTGCACCCATCCACATCCGCACCATGGTCAAGCAATAACCGCACAACGTCTGGGTACCCTCCCTCCGATGCTTCGTGTAATGAGGTAGATCCCTCGACATTCCGCACATTAACCTCCGCCTTGTGCTCGAGAAGTGTCCTGACGACCTCGAGGTGCCCATTAGGCCGCCGCCAGAAGGAGTGGAGTCCAGCCCTTCGCTTGTTGGTGATTCACGTCTGCTCCGTGGTCGAGCAGCCACTTCACGGCGTCGAGATGTCCAAATGCTGACGCAACGTGCAGTGGAGTCCACTTCCACGTGCCACGGGAATTTATGTCAGCACCATGTGCGAACAGGAATTGGGCGACCTTGATGTGTCCATCGACCAGCGACGCGTGCAACGCAGTACCACAGCGACCGCCCCGAGCATTGACGAGCTCTGGACTCTTGTCTACGAGGCGTCCTACTAGGCCGAAGAAGCCACAGCGCGCAGCATAGTACAAGGGAGCTGCTGTAGTTAGTGCATCTTCGTCCCATTCGGAGGTGATTGGCCACGGGAACTTGTCAATGTCATTTAGTTTGACCCATGCCGAAAAATGTGGTTTGTCCATATCAAAGAAATAATCCAATGCGTCTTTTATACGCAATTCCACGTTCTCAAATAGGACGTGCTTGACCCAGTGCTTAGCAGCATACTGAACAAGAGGAACAGTCTCGATGCCGTCTCCGTCTGTGAGGTCATTCCACACTGGTGTAAGACGCCGAGACAAGCCTGGGCGAAAATCGTGTGGGCAGGCTCGAGGGAAATGTGAAAGGAGGAAACCTCTTCAACAGAACTCGCGAGACGGTCCGATGTCAGGAATTCTTTTACAGAGAAATGGGAGAACTGGACCACCCTGGAACCATTGTCGGTGATAACGGACACCAAACTGGAACATGCTGACAGCACCGCGTCTTCTTGGTCTTGCCAGCGCCACGCCGCATTGTATTTCGGGACTTCGCCCGCGTTAAAGTCGACTGCAAGGACTTCCGCCAGCTCCTCGACCCGAAGTGGCCGATTGGCCACAGTGAGACATTGTAAAAGCCGGTGAGCATGCCGTTGGTTCGCCTTGTTGATCTCTTTCAGTATCCGCTCATATGTCTCGTCCAGTGATTCGGGCAGCTCCTCGAGGGTATGACGCAGACTGGGTGCGAGACAGTGCCGGAGAGCCTCCATTTGGCAGAAAACCCATCGGAACCTGAGCGAAATCTTCAGCACGCATGATGAGGGAGTAGCAACGATCTCACATTCCATCGGCTTTGGCTGTGAGTGTCTCAACGACCATGTCCCTTTCCTCTGCTCTCCATCTCCGCATCCTTGTATCCGAGTAAACAACTGAAGTGATATAGTTCGCGATATCTGCCTTCTGTCCACTTTCATCATGAAGAGAGATGCGGTGAGGTGCCAGTGGCTCGAGAGCATTACGGATGTCGATCTCAGGACGACTAGTGACACACAGATGCAAATTCGAGAGTTTCAACTCGACGAGTTCCTTGACAAGTCGCAGGACCTTTTCACGAGGTGACGGCATCCCCGATGTGTTGAGACTTTCGTCAAGCGCGTCTACAATGAGGTAGATCGGGGTTTCCCCGAGGGCCACGAGCACAGCCTTGAGGCACTGTGTGAGTGCGTCGTCACTTGGTTGTACCGAGCCCCGACGGTGGGAAGAGTACAAGGCAAGAAGAATGTCGCAGTAAACATCGGACTGATCAGAGAGCTGGATAAGGAGGGAGGAGAGCAAAGCACGACAATCCTGCTTTCCAGTGTCCTTGAAGTCGAAATAAAAGTAGACCATCGACGCAAACCCGGCGTTACAGACACCTTCTATATCTCGGATGATCACGGAACTGGCGAAAGCATAGCCTAAGCTCGACTATAGATGTAATAGTCAGGGAAAACAAACCTAAGAATACTTTTCCCCGAGCCCGCTATGAGGCAGCAAGACGTTAATAGCAATTCGATCGGCGAGGGAAGAAAGAAACATGCGTTTTCCGTGGACCCACAATAGGCATCCAGAGGCCTTCCAACAGTTGAAGGCGTCGCCTCGAGAGAGCCACGCTGCGGTACCTTTGTGGTGAGCACCACAGGCTGTGTTGTAATTGACGGACGGATCGGGGGGAGTGAGCCAGTTTCGAAGGTCACGTCGAAGCTGATTGCCTGACGACGCATGTAAGCGGCCGTGACGAATGACAGTGGGCTTGGAAATTTACGGACGGTTCATATCGTCTACGCTGTTCACAATCCGTTCGATTGCTGCGCCTCTTTCTTTTCCCCCTGGCCAAACTGGAGTATGAGGATGGTGTGTAGGACGGATAAGCAGGCTCACGCACCATCGACAATTAGCTTCACATTGTCGTTGACGACCCCCACCCTGTCATCGACTTGTTTTACTCTGTCATCGACGACCTGCACTTTGTGGTCAACGCCCTGGACCCTTTCGTCGACACCCTCCACCTTCCCGTTGACGCCTTCCACCCCCTTGTTGACGGCCTCCACCTGGTCGCTGATGCCCTTCGCCTTGTCACGGACATTATGGGCAAGTCTCAGGACTTCTGCAATAGCCATACGGGCCTCTTCTTGCGTCAATTTGTCAAGTCTCTGCAGCGCGTCCTCAATATCGCTTCTTCCCACCAGCTTCTTGAGGAACTTTTCTGAACAGAATCCAATGAGATGAAACCAGAGTATAACTAGGGAATAACGTACTCGCTCGCCCTTGTGTTATCTCCTTGGTCGCTATCGCAAAGATAGACAGCACCTCAACCATAATCTCTACGATAACGTCCGTCATAGCTGCCGTCTGTGGAACTTCTGTATAGGCCACGAGCCGTTTGAAGAAGTTCTCAATGCGTTCAAAGATGTCGAAGAGAGTATCGTAGCTAGCAGCAACGTCCTTATATGCCTGAATTACCGGGCTGTCATGACGGACCACAGGGTAGGGTCAACGAAGATACCCACCAAGAGTAGAATTCCAATTCCAGCAAAGATCATCCTGGCGGGCGAGAATACCTAGAAAATGGACATTAGATAGCAGACCTCGAACGAGCCAATCTCCCAAGACCCACCAAGCCAACGCCTTCGGCAAGTGTAGCGGAAAATGCGTAAAGGACATTTACAGTAGGATTAAGCCACCTTGTCAACCTCTCATCTTCTCTCCGAGACTGGTCAAACTCCTGAACCTGGGCTCTAAGCACGGCACGAATTGCATCGGGAGAGTCGCAAGTCTTGAGCCGGGTGGCTAAGGGATGAGACGTGATGTCCTGCCCGGTTCGCTTTTTGTAGGCTTTGAAGGCAGTCCCGAAGATAGACTCGAAGTTCGAGGAAGAGGCGCTTGCGAGAGGAGATTGAAACATGGTGTAGCCGCCGTAACGTGTCGGTTCGGGTTGCCTTGTGTAACCTACTGCCGGTATTCGGGTTGTCTGGATAAGGATGATAGCTTAGACGCACTTCCGACTCGATAACGTTTATCGCCGTAACATAGCCAAAGGCGGTGTCAAGGGAGACATACTTCGAGCTGAAGGAGCGTCAGTCGGTGCCAACGACTCGAAGCTCATAGCCGTCGGATACAGCAGTACTGGTACGGCAGGATCCAAACAAAATAATACTACCAAAGGACTGGCCTATAATTTTCTCTTGTACAAAATCCTACAAGATGTACTACACGATTGCTCTACTATCCAAGATCCAGATTGTCGTGGACCATTTCTATAAGACATCCCCACGCCTGGGATCGGATCAGGTTGCTTTATGTGCCAAAGCGTAAAAAGTTGGACTACATTTGATGTCGAGTGCCTTGGGTTGCGGTTTCGGCCTTGGTTCTGCGTTGGCGGGGGCTTAACTGGCTTTCAGTGACATATGTCTGGCCCGACCACCCTGGGCAATTCGCTTGTTGAGTTTGGAACATGTAACCTCTACTGCTCAATCATGAAGTGCGCCCAAAAGACGATCGAGTCGCGCGACCCGAGACCTGAGACCTACGGAGCCCAGAGTAAACCGACGTCGAGGGTGAAGCTGGTGAAGAGGCACCTACTCGATGCATCGTCAAAGATTGGTTTGTGAAACTGTCACGGCGGAAAGGCCTTCGTCCCACCGTGTTAGAGGACTTGATCGGTGCGCCGAAGCGCGCAAAAGTTGACCCCTTCAAACGCAATGTATTCCCTGGAAGTAGGCTGCCCTGTCAACATGAAACTTCACCGGCTTCACCAACTTCTCACTTTGTCCAGATTAGTGCCATCTCGGTCCATGGTTTTACTGGGGCGACGATCGGAAAATCTCCTTCTTGTCAAGTGTGATGAGAAGACGAGGGTGGTATGTACCGTTTGATTGCCACGGAGATATGCTTCTTAGCACCAAATACCAAACCTTGTCCAGGAGTTGGGCGGGGTGTCAACAGAGCTGGACGGCCTTAACGGACCGACACCATCGTCATGCGTCCTCTCTAACCTTCTAGACGGCGTACCACGGCCATAGGATCTAAACTTTATGAACCAGCCCAGGCAGCTAATTATTAATAGGTGTTCCAGAAAAACATTGTGCGAGAGCACAGCATGGACTCGTCGACATGCGTTTCAGAGGCAGTGTTCTAGGGGAACAGCTCGCCTACCTTCTTTTGCTTCGCCGTGGCTGTTCCTACTAGTTGGGCTATGAGGGTGTTCATACCTTGCCGTCTCACCATTACCACCACCGATGTCGAGGACGCCCTTCAAACTGTTTTCTCGCAAGCAAAGCATCCGCAGGTCTCGTCCTGCAACATCTGGCGATCAGCCCCCAGCTCGTGAGTAATACCTAGGAGCAACTATCATACTATTTACTTATTGTTTTTGGCCAGATGGTACCACCATCATCTCTGACCCGGCTTGGCAGATCAGCACGCATGATGATGTTGCGATGAGCGCGATTCAAACATCGCTCGCAGCTCTCAAGGAGGGGAGTTCCCTGGCAGCCAAGCTCCCATTCATCGCCCCCATCGCAGGTCTCCTACTTCAAGCACTCACCATGCGGGATGCACGTCTTATACACACATTTCCTCCCACAAAAATGTTTGATGAGTGTCTCCAGGAAGTGAAGCAATATAAAGAGGAGTGCGAAATAGTGATGCACAAACTCGCCAGAATCGCGAAGATCATTGTCAATGTCGGCAAGTTGTGCGAGAATCATAGTCTGAACGAGGAAGATTTGCCAGCCAGTCTACTCGCTATTCTGGATTCTCTTCAAAGGTTCGTCTCTTTGGTGAATATCGAACTCCCTGACCCTCACAATCTGACGAAGGACCAGAGAGCTGGATAGGATCGAGCGGGTGCTGAAGAAGTGCTCGAAGAGAAAGGGCATCACAGGGATCCTTCTACGGAAGGATCTGTTAAGGAAGATCAAGCAATGCGATGTGGAGTTATCTAATGTGCTTCAAGCTTTCCATGTTCGTGCTTTATTTTTGTTATTCGTGTCGATCGCGTTACATATCTCCCTTGTAGGCTGAGTTGTCACTGGATACTCGTGTCGCATTGATCGCGATGAGGCGAGAGGTACGGGGCACACTAATATTAAATTATCGCAAATGCCTTTGGTTGACAATCGTAATAGGCTGCCTCCGACTCAGGCCCAATTGAATCAACACCGTAAGCTCTTCTCAGTTGTGTTCGCAAGATACTATCGCGTACTGATGTCGCCTCTTCTAGGACCATCCATCGGGAGCCAAATGCCGCACAGATATTTTTCGGCACAAAGGGTGGCAAGGGTGGCATGGATACCGAAGATCACGCGATCACGTACAACACTGCATTCGATCACTTTTTTTTTTTTTTAGTCCCCGACCCTCATAAATTACAGCACAGATCAATTGTGGCCTTGCCTCGGATATGACGCTGGTCATGAGATTACTATATTTGTCCGATACTTGCTTCGATACTCGATACAGTTCCGATGTGGGGGACAGCTCGTGGCCAGCCGATTAGCACGGTGGTGTCAACATGTACAAGTAGCTTGAGGTAGTGCACCGAGCTGACCACCGTGTAGTTACACCGATGCTGGACTACGTTCAAAGCTTCAGAGTTGCTGGATCTGAGGTCGTGGTGTCGGAACAGGTAATTCTCAGGTTCAAAGTGCTTTCAAAGGCAGTGCAAGGTCGTCTTGCCTCGCTGGTGGAAAAAAGATAGTTGTGGTTTAGCTGTTCCAGGCTTGATGGGATCGACAGCCCGTGTCACCGCGACGTAGCCTAATAAACATGTGTCAAAGACTGTTCACGACCACTTGTATCCAAGTCAACAAAGAATCAGGCGTGTACTCTAATAACGTGCTCTGATAGGAGTACATGCATGGCATCCTACATGCGTGACAGCTGATAACATGTCAGCTATGCCACACCTGTAGACGTGGTCGTGTCCTCCTTGGAACCTGCACTGGAGGTCTTCTTCAGTAACAGCTGCTGAAATGCCTCCCGCGCCTGTATCGACTCTTTCTGTCTCGTGATCATGCCATCCAGAAGTTGCTCCAGACTCTTCTTGAAATCCTCGACGCGCTCTTGCTCGAACCGCGCCACCTCAGTCTTCACCAGCCGTGACACGTGTTCAAATTCTTGCTTCGCGTCCAGTGCCCGTCGTTCCGCCTACATCGGTATGGTGAGTTTTTTTTTTTTTGGTTTTCGCGCCACGTGATAAGAAAGAACGCACTTCGCCAATCTGAGAATATGAATGTCCGAGACGGTCAGTCGCGATCTTGCCTTGAGCACGGTTCCGTTCATGGGCTTGTTTAATGCGCCGCAGCTCCGCATCTGCGTTTTGCCATGCATGATACACTCGCACGCGCGAGCCAAACGCCATCTAGCAAGAAGTTTTCAAGTCAGCCAGTGTCGGCGCAAGACGAGAACACCGGTGACTCACTCGGACAGAGTTGACGAGGCGGGCATACTCGTCCGCGGTGCACAGTAGGGACGCTTGATCCGCGCGAGCCTGAGCGGACTCTGTCTCTTGCGCTTTGCGCTCGAGTTCTGCCAGCGCCCCGAGTGAATGCGAGAGGGATTTTCCGAGATCTGAAGCGGCCAGGTCACCAACGGTCTGCGCGAACTCACCCACTGCCCCGGCCAGCTCTATTCGTTCGTCCCGGTCAATATGCTTCCATAAAGTACCGGCGGCAGGGACGCACCATTGCGTTGCCTGGAGACAATATCGATGGCTTTGACGAGGCCACGAAGCTGGGACTCGAGAATGTCGAGGTGTGCTTTTTGCCGATCAAACCACTAGGACGAACGTCAGCTTGGGGGAACACAGATTGCGAACGACAATTCGAAGCACCTCGTCCATCTCGACAAAGCGGGGGCCAGTGATAGACTGGCCAATAGATGCCATCAAGCCTCCGCGTTCGTTGGCGAGCTCCGCTTTACGGTGCTTGATCTGTCCAAAGTTACGTTACTAACACCCATCTTGTCTAGGACATTAGTAGCGCATACATCCAGTGAGAACGTGTCGCTTTCTAAGAACAGCTTGAGGTCCGCGTCTTTGCATAACACCGGGTGATTTGCGATCTTGTTTATGCAGTTCTCGAGTGCGGTCCGCCGCTGTCGGACAAACTGATCGTCGAAGCGCCCAAACGGACTCTTTTCAGGAACAGGGGGAACAACGACGCCGGGATTATTGCTTGAGAGTGTCTCATACAGCCATAGAAAGTCTGAATAGCGGCGAAGAACCGAAAATGTAGGTTGGGAGAACATTGGGGAAGTCGTCTAGAAAAAGCAAGATCACGAGAGCCGATATGGGGCCGAGTTTGGACCAGCCATACCTTGGAGTGTACCGTGTACATCGTGAAAGCTCGGATGGGGTCCCCAACCTTTTGAGGGTCGTCGACAGTAATCGTGAACAGAGGTTGCAGCCCGGTTTCCTTCTTGGCTGCAGGCGTTGTTTGAGACTTGAACAACCACCGAGATGAGCTGCACTCGCTGATAGGCAGTAGAATGATGTGCTCACAGGTCGCGGACGCAGTGGCTTATCGTCATCATCGTCATCGTCATCCTCCTGAGGGGCAACACTGGGCAATGAGGCATTGTTGACAAACGTACTCTGTGCGCCGTCCCATCCACCGAAGCTCTCTCCACCCAAAGCGAGACTCGCAAACGAAGTGGTTGGAGCCCGGTCAAGCGGTGAGGAGATGACGCGATTTGTTTCGCTAACTGTTGGAGAAGAAGGGTTGAAGGGAAGGTGCACGGAGGGCTGTGGGACATATTGACGCTGCGGTAGTCGTGCAGATGACGGTGCCGGTGGGGATAGCGGGGCGGAATGGTCTGTGGGCTCCGCGGGGATGGCAGACAAAGGTGTCTCGGGGGAGGAAGGTTGTACAGTGGGCGAATTGTCGGATGGAGACGTAGTAGGGGGGAGAGTTAGGGAAGGAGCAGCACGTGGAAGTGCGTCTGAAACGGGCTCGCTCGGGAACGTAGGCTGGGCAGGTGACTCCGGTGTAGCTGTAGATGGATCGTCTTCTGCACTATGTCTATGTTCGGAGAAACCAGGAGATGTGATGAGCTTCGCCACGGGATCTGGCTTATCGTCGGCGGGAAGGTTTGCAGAGTCTAAGGGATCAGATGCAGCCGTCGGAACACTGGACGAATGAGACTCGGCTGTAACCGCAGAAGTGGCGAAAGATTCCTCGTGTGGTCCAACCGTAGGCGTTGTGGTTGGTAGGCCGTTGAATCCAGATGCGTCATATTCGAATGCGGAAGAGGGTGACAGTCGTGGACTGGTGAGTGTATGATGACCAAGGGTCTGGTGAATTGGAACGAGGCGGGGCAAAAGGGTCCTCGAAAGGGTTTTCCTCTAAAGCGCGAGAGGATTGTTGTAGGAGATCGTCAAAGCCAGACATGATTGCTTCGCTTCGGTCTCAAAGCTTGCAACTTGGCCAAGCCAAGTACCCCCATATTCCCACGGCTATTTTCCATCTGACGGCCCGGTGCAGACAAACTTATCAAGTGGGACTAGGGACTCCCTCAATCTAGGCCTCCGAGTCAATATAGTGTAGGGCTGGAGAAGGTTAATCACTCGGTGTTGCGTCACTGGATATACGACAGTAGTTATTCGTTGCAGGAGGCATGTAAACGAAAAATAATCATCCTCCAACCTCTTCCCTTGCCTCGCTACAGTTTAATATTAGTGGCTCTGTCTGTCCTCACTGGCTGGTCTATCAAGCACCTCTGCAATCCGCCGTGCAAGTGGAGAAGGCTCCTGTCTAAGGGCTATGTCGAGGAACCAGTCTTTGCCGATATAATTCCTCAACCTGTTGGCATCACGTTATAACCTACGAAGAGCAGCGAATTGTCGCATCACGTACCCGTCAGGTAAC
>WTXK01000103.1:0-136202 GCA_025769895.1 Lactarius psammicola
TCTGTTCCTCATGCAGCCGACATTATGGCTGACTCCACGTCAGTCGAAAGGTATCGACCGCCCAAGTTTCGAAGGGGCCTAAATTGCCTGATCGTGAAAGTGCTTGGGTTGCGGCGATGGCATGGTACGTGCACGTGCTCGCCGAGGTTCGGGCTTGTTGCTCAAAATGTGTATCAGCACGGGAGGTGTATATACATTATACATCGGCCGCAGCCATGGCCTAGTAGATCCCTGCAATGGTCACAGCCCGGACGTACAGAAATGCGCTCAAGCAGAGTCCGACGCAGTAGTTGGGCGAATACGTATTCCAACATTTTCTGACTCCTAGCACCTATCTTACATCCGCGCCACGGTCAAGGAAATGCTGCGATGGCAGCATGTGGGCCCTCTTGACCGAGGACGACTGTTATAATGGCACGTTCATTCCAAAGGGCACCATCGTGATGGCCAAAGTTTGGCACCTCAACCACGACCCTGAAATTTATGGCGCAGGCGCCGCGCACTTCAATCCGGCAAGGTGTTCGGATGCCGTCGGCGAGATCGCCCAGTGCGCACCTGAAATAATGGACGTCACGTACAGGACATAGGAGACGGATCTGTCCAGGAAAGCACGTCGCGAATAACTCACTCCTCATCGGTATTACATTGACGCTTTGGGGGTGCAATATCAAATCTGGGATGGACAAGCGCGAGAATGTCATCACGATTGACGTGGACGGATGGGTGGAGGACGGACTTATTGTGAGCATCGTCACATCTCTCAATTCTCAGACCTTCCGCACTGACTCCGAGTACGCAGTCGTCCTGTCCCGTTCAAGGCCGACGTCATATTCCTCTTCCCGGAAGCCGTTGCACTGCTCGCTGGTGAGAGCGAGTTTCAAGTTTGGTAATCTGTGTGAGCAGGGTGCGAGTAGCTATAGCTGGGAATGTGGGACAGTTCTTGGCATTGCCCCACGAGCCGCCCCCTTCCCGATTTCAGCTCCGCAAGCTCTTCTCCCATGGGCGGTGCCACGGTCACAGACTTGAGATAGTCAGGACCCTCACCAAGTCAGTACCCTCAATCCGTCCATTTAAATCTACGCATTAGTTGTGCTCACTCGTACACACTCGCCTGGAATTTCGGTTTAATATCTTAGTCCTATATGTTTCGTTCCTGTACGCGGTCTATCCCAAACAGCTTCGACAGGTATGCGAGAACTTGGTGGGGGCGGATGCAGCGGGCCAAAAACCGACCAGCATGCGACGAGATCCGCTTGCTTGAAGCAGGTCTGCCGGTGGACCTTGCGAACTTGACGGGCAAAGTTCCCACCTATTGCTCTTTCTACGGTACGGCCATTAATACTAGCGGTTTGTGAAATGCGACAACCTGCTACTGCGCGCCTCAAAAGCTTCTAGCTACCACGGACCACGCCCTCGCTAACCAAGGCCTTCTTGAAGGAATTGGATATATTCACCAAGACCGGAAGCAGAGCTTCTTTCCCCGCGCATCTAGACGGACGCAAACTCGTGATCCTCGCGGGCATAACCCCCCGCGGACGGGGGTCGCCTTAACGTCATCGACCTAGTCATCGACTGCATCGCCCACACGGCCCCAATGCTGCATCCTTTAGACATTGACCCAAGTCCCGCCAATGAGTGGCCTGCATACGATCCCACTAATGAGAACTTGACCTTCCTAAGGTGGTGCCATGTCGCCGCCTGACCTTTTCCGAGCTTGTTTCCGGCAACTGTTTGGTAAGATGATCCGCCCCAGTATGTACAAGACAAATTACCACAATCATTTTGGAGACCCACCAATTCTACACACGTTTCGTGGTCTCCCCTGGCCGCTCTTGGACTAGGGTTCTCGCCGAGTGCTGAAAGGGTAAAAGCTCGAAGACGAAGCGAGCATTTACTAACCCCCTCTCAGAGTAGTCAAAACGCATTCTCTGTTCGTGTCATGCCATGAAGTTCACTTTAACCATCACCCTTCTCATAGCATTGATTTCTGTCACATCAGCCGTCAACTCTCGCTACGATGTGAGCCTGAGGGTGTGGAGGCTTGCGCGACTTGCTCCGACGGCGCGAACGGCCCGCTCACGAAGGGATTCACTACTCTTCATTCACCTACTACTCTTCGTTCACCTGCCGTTCGGTGCTGCCTAAGCTGTCGGAGGTTGGAATCTTCGGCATGTGGGTCGTGCTGGCACATATCATTCGAGCTCTAATTATGTGCAGAGGCAAGAGAATGAATCGGCGCATATGGTAGAGCAAAAGGATAGATTTGTGGAGCACTCATTGCCATGGAAATCCCAAAATACCGTGCAAGTATAGAAGCATCATTGACAATGTTTCTCTCGTCTCGAATGTCCGATAGCCTAGAATTTTGATGACAAGTTAGTGGGTTGCAGTGGTACGCACTGTTGCCCACACAACTGGTAAAGGCGTGGTGCAAAACAGGAAACATGGCGCGAGAACGGGTTCTGTCATGTGGGGCAATTCGTGGCGACCACTTTTTTTGCCCCGAACCTCACCAGCCTCACCGGTCGGTTCTACGCTCTCATAGATCTCGTCCGTCCAAGCACCGTTTGGTAATCATCCAAAATCCAAGTATTTGATCGACGCAAGTCCGAGTGCAACAACCAGCATTTGGATTCGTATCAATCAATCACTGTCGGAGACGTCCCCAACCTAAATCAGGGTATGCCTCCCAATCCTCCTCATCCATATGTATCATCTCGGCCTCCAACTTTGGACCGACAGCCAAATTGCTCACGAAAACCTCATGTTCCGCTTGCCACAAAAGGCCAAAATTCCTCTTGTGGCCCAACAACTTGACCTTGCCACCTAGTCCTTCAACGATACGCTCGCATGACGCCGAAGCGGCGCATCTACTTTGTGGATCATAACATACGCACGATTACATGGGATGACCTGCGCCTACCACCGACGGTCAAGACGCGGCGCAACTATCAGGGGAGGATCATCTACTTCCAAAGCCAGCCAGCGATGCACCTGATCACTGATGTCAGTGCGATGTGCGCACATGCGCGGGTGGGTCTTCAAGGACGGATTTGCGACGATCATGCATGTCCGGCCGGAGGACCTCGCAAGCAGCTCGTGGTTAAGTTTTGGGGTCGAGGGCGCGCTCAACTCTGACGGCGTCTCCTGTGAGTGGTTCTTCCTTCTCTCACATCAGATGTTCAACTCGAGCTACGACCTGTTCAAGTACTCGGCGCACGACAACTACAAGCTACGGATCCTGGCCCCGGCATGAACTTCTCGACTATCTCAATTTCTTCTGCCCCGTCCTCGGCCTTGCCATCTTCCATCATTGGTTCGTCAATGCATATTTCGTACCGAGTTTCCATAAGACACTTCTTACTTAACAAGGTGACCTGAAGGGCCTTCAAGCGGTAGACCATATGCTGTACAGATATTGTGCGTTCTCATCGTCGTGGTCGTGGTGTTCAGCTGATGCCTCTTTCTTGTCACAAGGAGAATGAAATAATAGACGTGCTCGATGAGACGTTCTCCGTGACGAGAGACCGCTTTGGCGAGCACGTCGTCGTCGAGTCCAGGCAGGGCAGCGTTACATAAGATGCGACGGAAGCGAACCAAGAGGAGTACGTCGATCTCGTTGTGGCGCACCGGATCGCAGTGTGGATGGCGGAGCAGTTCTGCGCGTTGATGAAGGGACTCAGGGACGTGCTGCTGCTAGATCTGCTGCGCATGCTTGGCAAGCACGAGCTGGAGCTGGTCAACGACGGGATGATGAGCGGGTACGAGAAGACAGACCGGGTGCCCGAGCGGTTCTGGGCGTGCCTCCACTCGTGGTTCGCGGAGCGCAAGGCGTGCCTACTCCGATTCACGGCTGGTACCTTGCGCGTGTACGTCAACGCCTTCAAGTATCTCCAGGGCAGCAACTACCAGCGCCACTTCACAATCGAGAAGAGCGGGGACCCGAATGGTCCCACGCAACCACACGCGCTTCAATTACCTCTACCTGCCACCGTACGACTATGAGAGCCCGAAGCGGATTGTGAAGGCAAGTCTTCATCGTCCCAGGAACATCTGGGTCGCAGGCAAACACGAAACTTCCTTGGATCATTCTACTTTCGTACACTGTAATAGTTGGGGTACTTGTATTAATACCTAGATAGAAACACTACTACAATTTGTTGTTTTCTCAAGGGATATGTTTTGTAATTTAACGAAAGCAGTGTTGGCCTGAATGCAGTCTGACCGAGTCATGTGCTGACTCGCGTCAGCCGACTATATTTTAGTCATTTAGTCAGACCCTAGTCAAGGGTTCGGGGGATGTTACTCAAAAAAGTGTGTCGTGCCAGCACAGGGGTAACACTCAACCCGGATGTATCCGCCTCTCCGGCACTCTCTGGATTGTGAACCCTGCACCGTAGATTGGATGATCTTATCTTATCTATCCTCACGGTTTATCTGCTGACTTTCAGTCAGGTTTGCGTGACTTGCATGACTTTACTCTCGTGACCTGGGGTCAGCCTGACTTGCCCATGAACGAAAGGGGTTCATCGGAGCATTACATGTATGGCAGGGCGGGGTGGACGATGCAAACATATGCTTATTAAACTTTGGGTGAGAAAAGAAAATTGAAGTTCTAACCTGAGCTATCTATCTATTATTGAAACATTCTAGCCGTGGACCAGAGATCAAGTATCAGGCCTATACCAGGGACGAATTAGAGGTGGCCACTTGACTAGAAATGAGAGAACGACAGTGTGAGGTACTAAAACACTGCGTAGCCAACAGTCAAACACCCAATCTTACATACAACATTCATAGGACGGCTCTGAATGGGTCGGACCCCCCATTCTCAAACCCCGCGAGCACGGCCGTGTGAACGGTAGCCAGATACTCTTTCTCAGCCTGCACCTGTTCTCGTCATGAACACCGTGTACAGTGAGTTCCACGAGTCGGCAGTGATGTTTGTCAGGCACGGCGCCAGTTGAACATTGCTGTACAAGCAAACAGGATTAGGACGTGGCAGAGTGAGGAAGAAGAGGAAAGAGACCCACTCAGATATATGCGTCCATGACGAGACAAGGAACACGTCTGGCGCAGATTGAGCTCTGGCACGAACAGTTGCCATTAGTGCGCCAATTCTCGCGCAGTGGTCAGCTGTGATTACACCATCTGATGAGGAAAAAATTCACGTGTGTCGTTACGGATGGGACATACTGGGGGGTATCTCTGTCTCTACGACAAACCAGTCTGTTGTTAGTAGTAGCTTGAAAATCTTGTCATGAGCTGGACACCAAGGCCTGCGACGGCTGCACCAATGAACGCGGGGTACACCGAGAAAAAGAATGTAGTCCGTGAGCCTGCCGCGCGTGTGTCCCGACTCATCTGCGGCACCTGGCACTCCATCACCCGCTCGAGCGTCTCTCACAGGATGAAGAGCTGACGTAATCCAGGTAATCCGCCACGCGCTGCCCGGGCCTGCTGATGCCGCCAGCTCAGCGGGTAGCGTGTCCAGGAGCAAATTCATCACGTCCACCCCCGCGAGCTGTTCACAACACGAATAAGCATACACCATCTGCGACGAAAGGTGAAGGGAAGACTTCGCACTGAGCAGGAATTTTAGGATAATGCTCACCTGTTTCAGCGCCATCTCGTACATCTCGTTCTCGACGACTGTTAACTCGATGGGCTGTCCGCGTAGTATCGGGCTCCTGTGCCGCCTTGACCAGATCCAGCGGCTGTCCCATGACAGATGACGACGGGGGGTCATCGAGCGCGCGTTCAATGGTGTGCTCCACCGTGACGACGGCTACATGCGGGACGTCTAATCCATTTTCACTCGTGCTGTGCAAGACCGTGCGTCGCTCGGAAGGGTCCGCAACAAGCGCAATAGAGGTCAAGAAGAGCATAAAACGCTCTACAGCGTTATGACTTAGCATGCCGGCGTACATCGCGATCAGGGAACTCCGTCCCGCTTTCTACAATCCAAGTTCTGTCAGAAAGGCCAGCAAGGAAGGGGCAAGACATTGGGGAAGACGTGCCTCAGGAAGGATGATTCGTATAGCCAGTGGAAAAAGGGAATGTCAATCATTTGGAGGTACAGGCATGAGTATGCTAAGAAGTGTGTCATTGTTGGGTGCCAGCGGGGTCCCATGAGCAATGTGAGATCTGTACTCAGAGGGAAGAGTCGGGAAGCGGATATCCATTGAGAATAATAGGGTCGTGTACCCCAACAGGCACTCTAATGGATTCAAAAAAAAAGTGAGATCTATGTGGGCTAGGACAATCCAGTGAGGAGACTGACTCGGCTGATTCGCGGTCATACGCCTCGTCTCGGAGTCCAGATGCAAAAACATCAAGCAACGCATCTGTGCAGTCCAGGATAATACCCAGCTGGGAAACGGTCATCAGTGCGTTCTCCCACCTGCGGTATGCGGATTTCAGCACGCCTGATGTTTGGACAGAAAGCACGCACATAGCATACAGGGCACGCTCCACGGACGACAGGTAGATGTCCAGTGCGGCACACATGCAAGTGGCCTTCCACAAGGCGCATCTTTTGTTTCCGAGCCATAGGTCATGGTCATCTTCTCCGCCTTCCTTGTCCCTTCTTCCTATTGTGCTGCAGCTGGTGGAACAAAGGTTAGCCTTAATTAAGAGAGCCAGTGGCAACACGAGGGCTCACAGATCGCAGGCCAGGAGAACGGGAGAGAGTTGCGAATGGTCGCTGCGCGCCAGGGTCGATGCGCATAAGGACAAAGTATTAATTCGATATTCCCCGTGCAAGGGGTGTGCCAGTGCCTTGTCATAGCTCTGAGGATATGACATCGGAACCAACTAACAAAGGAAGGGGGTAGACCGTCACTCACCACGTCGTTGGTTGCAAGACTGCGCCCCATCTAGACCCCCCGCATCACCGCTTTGGGGTCCATCTCACGAACCACGCTGCCCACCAAGCATCCGGTATTGCTGTACAAACCTGTGTTATGCGGTGCTTTGTGAGGCGCCAGTAGCTGGTGATTGCGACCGGGTGTGGCAGCAGCAGAGGCGCAGTGTCATGGTCCGTGGGGCCACTTGGGAACCGCCACGAGCCCTGAAAACGTGTGAGACGCTGTCACCATAGTCTGACCGAACCAGAGGTCGGCATGTACCAGGTTGCGGTCGGGAGAAGAAACGCGGAAGGTCGGAGTGGTGATTCGGTCTTGTGGGCGCCGAAAAAAAAGCATGTTTGTTCGTTATTTACCAAGGGCCTACCCAAGAGAGCCAGCCACCTTTACTCTTTCATTCTTCCACTGCACCGTTCGAGAGTCGTTCAAAATCCCGATTTAAGCATTCGATCGACACGAGTTCAGGCGCAACGACCAGCTTTCCTCGGATTCGTACCAATCACTGTCGGGGACATTCGTAACTTTAACGATGGCGGAAGCAGTATATCCCCAATCCTCCTCGTATGTACAGTATGTATCATCCTGGCCACCAGCTTGGGCCTGACGGCCAAATCCTACAAGCAAACATCGTATTTTCGCTCGCCACAGAAGGCCAAGATTCTCCTCGTGGCCCAACAACTCGATCTTTCCCAGTCCCTAAACGATATGCACCTATCCCCTTCGTCGATTTCCGCAGCTACAGTAGCATCGGCAGCACATTACCACGATGTAGGCAGTTTATCCCCTATATCACCATCTATAATCACCTCATTCCTTTTCTTCCTTGCCGGCACCCAATCCCCAATCCCCATTTTCCCAGCGCAGCCTGCATCTATCCGAACCCACTGCTCTTCCACATCACCCTGCAAGGAAGCCGGCTTCGCAGCCCCAGCTCCCACCCCACCCTCCAAGCCGCTCGCACAGCCCGTGCCGCTGGAAGGGGTCCTCCCACCTGGATGGGAGCTCCAATACAATCCGCGCGGGTGCCCATACGACGTCAACCACAATACACGTATCACTACCTGGACGCATCCATGCCCCAATCTGTCGGCGCTTATTCCCACCGCTCACGCTCCATCGTCTCTGGACATAACGAAGACAGACGGCACCCACGCTGACATTTGCTTGCCCCTCGGATAGGGGTGCGCCGCACGCCCGATGGCCGTCATAACTTTGTCGATCATCGCACGCATCCAAGAACCATCGGCGAACCTCAGCCTTGGCTGCGATGACCGCACTTACGAACCACGCTGCACTAAGTCCGCTGCGATCGGGTTTGGAAATGTGCATGACACCAACGCAGCGCTTCTACTTTGTAGACCACAACACGTGCACGACCACGTGGGACGACCCGCAGCTGCCATCGACGGTTGATGCGGACTCACCGTAGTACAAGCACGACTACCGGCGGAAGATCGTCTACTTCCGAAGCCAGCCGGCGATGGGCCTGATCGCCAATGCCAAGTACGACGGGTGCGTACGCCGTAGGTGGGTCTTTGAGGACAGTTTCGTGTCGATCATATGTCTCCGGTCGGAGGTCCTCCGCTAGCGTCTCGTGGTCAGTTTTGAGGTCGACGATGCGCTCGACAATGGTGGTGTCTCCCGCAAGTAGTTCTTCCTCCTCTTGCACGACATGTTCAACCCGAGCTACATTGGTCGCGTCCTCGGCCTCGTCGTATTCCGCCATCAGTTCCCCAATGCATAGTTCATGCCAGGATTCTACAAGGTGGTTCTCAACAAGAAGGTAAACCTGAAGGACCTTGAAGCGGTAGACCATGGGCTGTATAAAGGTATTACCTGGATGTTGTGCACGCTCATGGTCGTGGTGTTTGGCTGATGCCTCTTTGCTACAGGGGGAATGATATAACGGGTTTTCTCGATGAGACGCCGACCGTGATAGAAGACCGCTTTGGCTAGCATGTCGTCGTCGAGCTCAGGCCGGGTAGCGCTACACAAGACGTGACGGAGGCGAACTAAGAGGAATACATCGATCTCGTCGTGGCACACCTGATCACAGGGAAGGTCGTGGAGCAGTCACGCGAGTTCATGGAGGGTCTCTGGGACGTGCTGCTGCTAGACCTGCTGCGCGTGTTTGACGAGCACGAGCTGGAGCTGCTCATAGGGTAATGACGGAGATTGACATTGACATAGACGACTGGACGCGATCCACCGACTACCGCGGGTACGCGGACCGGGTGATCGAGTTGCTCTGGGCGTGCCTCCGCCCGTAACCAGCGGAGTGCAGGGCGTGCCTGCTCCAATTCACAATGGGTACCGAGCGCGTGCCCATCAACGCCTCCAGGGCAGCGACGGTCTGTGCCGCTTAGCGGTCGAGAAGAGCGGTGACCCGAACGGCCGCCCACGCATCACACGTGCTTCAATCGCCCCAACCTGTCGCCATACGAGGACTATGAGAGCCTGGAGCGGAAACTCCGCTCCGCGATCGAGTGCGTTCCTTTAGACGTTTCCTCGTGGGTTGTGCTTGCTCATAAAGGTTTACTTGTCTGTGTAGGGAGACCGAAGGCTTTGGGGAAGAGTTCAGAGTGATTCAATACTGCTGGGATTTGGGAATCCAGAGCAATGACAATCCACCTCTCTGCATGCCGGGACACGCAACGAGACTCATTCATTTCGGCTGGTTCCGAGGTATTCGTATCTCGCCGCTTTGCTTTCATCTTTATTCTCATCAAGTCGTTATTTTCACACATGGCCGTAGCCTTTACTTGTTATATACCACCTCCTTCATTCCCTTTCCTTTTACTCCGGATGGGTCAGCTCTATCGACTTGTTCATGTAAAGACCTCCGTGCTAATTACACCTGCCACCACTACTATCCGTAGTTTCTCATTCCCTGTTCCCTCCCCCGTGCGCTCACTTATTTACCTACTACCTCACTTGTGCTTGCTTGTGTGTTTGTCTGATAATTAATGCTTGTACGCACGTATGTTTGACGAGGACGAGGACCCGATCGTGTCTATGGCAGTGACCGAAGACACTTTTTTTCTGCGGTTGTCCTTTCTGTCGTTGATTGAAGTGCCACGTTTATAGTACAAAAGCTGCAATGCACACGATTTATTTTATTGTACTCCATACAACTCATGCATCATGACAAACGCCCGACAAACTCGCACATGCGTGGCGCTACGGGAATCACGTTAACCCCGATGGCAACGCTTCGACACCTTGCCAGTGAGTGACTCAATCTCGAATTCAATGCTTACAACCTCCATGAGCTCTTATCCAGCGTACCGCCTTACACTTCGGACCGCCTCAAGAAAAACCGCGGATTGCTATAATGGCTCTGTCTAGGTATTAATACAAGAAGTCCAACTCGGCCCATGTACGAAATTAGAAAGATCAAGGCGGGTTTCATGTGCGCCGGCAACCCAAATAACACCTAGGTGGTGAAGATGTGCCCTATGTATTTGCGGGATCCACATTAGGAGTTCACCTTCACTACCGCATATCCATCCCTCCTCGTTAATCACAGTGTCTTCGGTGAAGTAGACGCGTCTTGTAGTTTCCGTATTTCCTATGGTAGCATTCAACACACGAATTGACCCATGTCTAGATGAAAAATGAACTGACCATCTCGCGAGAATGACACGGACTCGACCGAATCCATGTGTCCAATAAGTGGGCCTACCCCTGTCGCTCCCGTAGTGGCGTTCCACATACGAATTGTTCCATCATCTTGGCCTGAGACTATGCGCTGGCCATCTGGCGAGAATGCCACAGAGGAGACTGAAGACGTGTGCACAGGAAACGGGCCCGCCTCTGTCTCTCCCGTTGTAGCGTTCCACACACGAATCGTTTCGTCGGAAGAGCCTGAGACAATGCGCCGGCCATCTGGCGAGAATGACACAGAACGGACATCATTCGTGTGCCCAATGAATGGGCCTGCTTCTGTCTCTCCCGTAGTGGCGTTCCACACACGAATCGTTCGATCGTACGAGCCTGAGACGATGCGCTGGCCATCTGGCGAGTATGCGACAGACACAACCGAAGACCAGTGTCCAGTAAATGGGCGCGCCGCCATCTCTCCCGTAGTGGCGTTCCACACACGGATCGTTCTATCGCACGAGCCTGAGACGATGCGCAGGCCATCTGGCGAGAATGCCACAGAAAAGACCCAATCCGTGTGTCCAGTAAATAGGCCCGCCTCTATCTCTCCAGTAGTAGCGTTCCACACACGAATCGTTCTATCTTGTAGAGCCTGAGACGATGCGCTGGCCATCTGGCGAGAATCCCACAGACAAGACCAGAGTCCGGTGTCCTATAAATGGACCCGCCTCTGTCTCTCCCGTAGTGGCGTTCCAAACACGAATTGTCCGATCGTGCGAGCCTGAGACGATGCGCCGGCCATCTGGCGAGAATCCCACAGACCTGACCGAAGACGTGTGTCCAATAAATGGACCTGCCTCTATCTCTCCCGTAGTGGCGTTCCACACACGAATCGTTTGATCGGAAGAGCCTGATATGATACGCTGGCCATCTGGCGAGAATGCCACAGAATTGACCAGATCCGTGTATCCAGTATATGGGCCTCTCTCTGTCGCTCCCGTAGTGGCGTTCCACACACGAATTGTTCCATCGTGCGAGCCTGTGACGATGCGCTGACCGTCTGGCGAGAATGCCACAGACCATACCGAATTGTGTCCAGGAAATGGGCCTGCCTCTCTCTCTCCCGTAGTAGCGTTCCACACACGAATTGTTGCATCGTCCGAGCCTGAGACGATGCGCTGGCCATCTGGAGAGAATGCCACAGAATTGACCCAACCCACGTGACCGATAAATGGGCCTGCCTCCGTCTCTCCCGTAGTGGCGTTCCACACACAAATTGTTTCATCATAAGAGCCCGAGACGATGCGCTGGCCATCTGGCGAGAATGCCACAGACCTGACCGAGTCCGTGTGTCCAATAAATGGGTCTGCCTCCTTCTCTCCCGTAGTAGCGTTCCACACACGAATTGTTCGATCGTCCGAGCTTGAGACGATGCGCTGGCCATCTGGCGAGAATGCCACAGACATGACCGAATCCGCATGTCCAGCGAATGGGCCCGTCTCTGTCTCTCCCGTGGTGGCGTTCCACACACGAACTGTCCGATCGTCCGAGCTTGAGACGATGCGCTGGCCATCTGGAGAGAATGCCACAGACCAGACCGAATCCCTGTGTCCAGTAAATGGGCCTGCCTCTATCTCTCCAGTAGTGGCGTTCCACACACGAACTGTTCCATCGTCCGAGCTTGAGACGATACGCTGGCCATCTGGCGAGAATCCCACAGACCTGACCCAACCCATGTGTCCGGTAAATGGGCCCGCCTCTGTCTCTCCCGTAGTGGCGTTCCACACACAAATTGTTCGATCGGAAGAGCCTGAGGCGATGCGCTGGCCATCTGGTGAGAGTGCAATGGAAAACACATTAACCCCAACGTTTGAAATCGCCATCTCCGATGATGACCAATCAGACAATCGCCCACGTTCCAAGCGTAACATTCGAGGAAATGTACTCGAATAATGTGCAGAGATAAGAGAACGAGTCGGCGCAAATGGTAGGGCGGAAAGGTAGATGTGTGGAGCACTCTTTGCCATGACCATCCCGAAATACCGTACAAACACAGACGCATCATTGACGAACGACCTCAATTTCTCTAGGTCTGTTTGAGAAACCTGCTGCGATCGTAGAAATTAGATATTCGCCCTCCTCATCGGATCAACGATTCTACTCACACCATAACCAGACGCTAGCCACACACTCAGAACCGACAACGCCGGCGAAGCAAGTCCAACGTTGCTCGTCACGCTAAGGGCCTCCAGCCAAAACAGAAATTTCTTCTCAAAGAAAGTTCGAAGTTGGACAAACAGATCAGTTTCGAAGTCGATATGTTCTAAATGATCGTCCCAGAACAGACACGCGTACAACAGAGCAGGTGGTATGTGTTTATCAACGCGGGAGGGAAGGTTTTTGACGTCTTTGTTGGCGAGATAGGATGACTCGAGATTGCAGATGTTAAATCGGAGATCTTCGAGCAGTAGACCAAGACAGGAATGGGCCAATTGACGGTGAGCATCCTGAAGGCTGACACAAAAATCACCACTCTTCTCTTTATTTGTGAGGAAATCGCGGAATGATGTGTGGAGAGGAATAATGGGAAGGGTTTCGTCGGATGAATTGACATTACTCAACAACGAGCCGAGCCGACGGAGTAATATGACAACCGCATCACGGTCGTCGCCATCGAAGGAAGCGTGTCGTCGCAAAGTGGTCAAGGAGCGAATAGTGAGGGGCTCGATTGAAGCAATGAGTTGTCCGACCACAGAGTGGAATAGGAGCCTTGCTCTTCGGTGTGTGATGTATCCTTCAAGGACTTCCTTATATAATTCGTCCAACGGGTCTTGTTCATCGCGATCTGTCGTCAGTTTCAAAAGATGGTTTATGCACTCTCTCTTGCTAAACCCGAAGCATTCAGGAGGATCTAGGATGAATCCACATGCGACTGCTGCCCATTGAAACAGTCCCTCCGCCCTTATTGTCAGCGCTTCGCCATACATTCTAAACTCGTCTGAAGGGAGCTTCTCCTGAAGAAACGCGAGAATATCGTCATGTGTCGTAGCAGCTAGCTCAGGATCATTCGTGTATTTGATTTTGATCCCGGCTAACTTGTCTCCAATGAACGCAGACTCGATGTCGTGCTCAGGTCGCGAGGTGATGAGCACGCGGAAATTTGATGGCAATTTAGAGAGCGCTTTAGCAAGAAACGTGTGTAAGCCATTTTTACCGGTTACGTCCCCACTCTCGTCCAAGGCATCGATCACGACAAGAACAGGACCGACGACGTGCAGATCCTTGAGCGGTTCAAGGATAAGCGATTCGAACAGGGTACCATAGTCACGAGTTCCGGCTCGAAGAGAGGAGTTGTCCTTTACGGCCCTTCCTAGCGCAGTTTTAAATGAAGGATAGCGGTCGGAGAGATCGCGAGCGAGTGTCGTGAACAGGTGATAGGCCTCCCGTTTAGACTGCTCCTTTCGCAAAAATATGAACGATGACGTAAGACGATGCATTTTGTCGAAGCGACGCGCGATCTCATGCGCGATCGATGACTTTCCCGTGCCTGCTTGCCCGAAAAGAATGAGACTACGCTCCGAAGTTGGATCGTTCACCCAATTGACAATGAAGTCTAGGAATGCCGTGCGTGTTCCCGTAAGACAGCCCTTGTCGGGTGTGAATCGCGACCCTGTCCCATATGGGATTTCTCTGATTTTTGCATCTAGTTCTGTATCGATTATCAGATCAATTGCCCCACGAACCCACGAGTAACCGGGTTCACGTACCGGCGTCTGAAACTTGGCTCGACACCCACTTAAACATCCCGTCCACCTTGGCCGAAAGTATTCCCACGCCATCCAGAATTTGGAACGCAGTTATCTCCGTGGTGATGGTGGCCTGATCGAAGAAAGCCCTTCGATGTTCGACAAGGGCCGCGGACAAATCTTCGATATCTTTTGAAACTCCTCCGCCCGTATTCTTAAATGTCCGCTTCCCTAAAAATCACATGTTTGCACCAACCAATCGAGAAGATGAACATAACATACAGAATTGTTCGTCTTTTGCATACGACTGGATAAAGTCACCGCAACTACAGACATCGCATAGCATGAGAGTAAGGATCTCGGCCTGCTTCGAGTCGGGCTTGATCGATTTCAAAGTGTCTTCGTGGTGCGCGAAATCAAACGCGTCGTGCATAGCATCAACTAGGGATAGCACATTCTCGTCCCGTTCATACTGTTCTAGGAGTGTCTGGCACGAATGAACATGGAATAAGTTTTCCCTCCGAGAACAACGCAAAACAGGCGCACCTCAGGGATGGCTGAAGCCAAGCCATATGTCATCTTTGCAAACGGGTGGAGCTGAGAACGAAAGTCGGCTCAGTCGAGGAGAGGTAAAATGGATATTGCACACACCTCCGCAATTGGGCTCACAACGTCCATCAACCACTTGATTCTACTAACAGTCCCTTTCCATCTTTTCTTTCGGTCAATTGGCTTCTTAGCTTCATCGGCGCGACGGAGGGCAATCAGAGCCTTCTCGGTATGCGACATATCTGCCTGACCATCTGGAATAGGAGAGCCAGTCTCGACGTGAAAGTGACCTGACGAGGTTAAAAGAGGATCTGAGGCGACGGATTGAACAGAACCCTGGGAGTCCGGGACGATTGAGGGCTTAGTAGATACTTCAGCAGGCGAGTCGTCCCCTTTAATCGGTATTTCGGGAGGGTTGTCGGGAAAGATTGGAGAGGCCGCCACGGTGTTCGATGACACATTGATCGTTAAGTAGAGCGTGACCGGCTGCGTCGACGTCCCAGCTTCCTCATCGCCATTACTTAGGACAAAAGGAACGTCTGCTCCCGGGATGTTCAGCCGGTCGAACAAACGGGGTTTCTGATAGGATACGAACCACTTTGGGATTCAACAGGTATCTGAATCTCGTGGGTTCCGATAACGACATCAGGGTGTAAGTACCGTCTCTCATAAAGGCACAGTATAAGATGTGAAGACCGCTGTGCAGAACTGAACTGGACTTTTAGCCAGAAAATAAGATCGAAAAAGGAAAGTCCTACAAGGCACCAAGCCTCTGGTTCCAGTGCACCGTCTGTCCCTCAATTTGGGCCCCTTCCGTCTTCTTGATTGTTGCGCGATTGGTTACAGAGACACAGAACCGCCTCTTCAGGGTAAACTGTTTCTTGGTACGTGGAACATTGTCCGCCCGGAGGACTAACGAAGAGATTAGACGTTATCAAGGCATCAACGAATTAGGATTTGAGTACGTACTAGTCACCTCAACATGTAGCCGGGATATGTTCCCTTGAGATTCGGCGATTTGAGTGCTGTCAGAGGACAGTTCTTGAGCGAACATCGCTACACAAAAAGAAAGGGCCGACACACCCTCTTCCTGAGTTTTGCGATGTTGAGAGGTTAGTGCTGGAGCAAATGGGTCACTATTAAGGAAGTCATTGGTCAAAGACGATCTACGCACGACTTCGGGGACATTTTCCGGTGATCCAAGTCCCGTGTAGTGGCCATACTGGATAGAAGAGTGTTTTGGGAGTCAAAGTGATGGGGGTTTAGAGTAAGCGTGCGGTTCGGGCGTCTAGGTGACCACGCTGTCCGCATGATACGCCCAACTCACATGCTGTGGCATTCCGGACGCTCCCACGGCTGTTAAAGGTGTTTACTAGGCCGGGAATAATAGACTCCATCCCGCAGTTCGTGTTTACGTTGAAGTGGGCACTCCAGGCAGTATTTCTTCAACTACTTAACTTACTGTAAAGAAACGGAGGGACTAGAAACTTGACTAGAATAGAATGGAGAGTTGCCAAGTTGTGATCTTGGTTGCGGTAAAATCCACGTGACGACCTCCCTTGCCTAATACTGGAGCGTCGGGGAGTAATAAGAGCAATGATCGATAAAAGAGTGGTTCCATACCAAGCTTCTCATACTGTAACATCGCGTGGTCAGCATGGTCTTCTGGCCCCCGCTCGACTTGGGTGCTCCTACTTTCGCTACACGGAAGGGATATCATTATTCAGGAACGATGAAGAATGGCCCCGTTTCCTTGCCCGTTTCACGCGAAGTCTGTGCGATCAAATACTGTGTTCCATGATCCGGCATCGGCCTTGGCATTGGTTGTTCCGGCGGACTACTGAAGTACAGTATAATAACTGGGACTTACATCGGCGCCACCGAATTGCTATTGCACTTGTCCGTGGTATGTCTATCACCCTTAAGAATCTATCACCTTAGAGGTCGTTGGGATCTAACGGCAGCACCCAGTTCTAGCATTCATGACCGTAGTTGGATATCCTATTTTCCTTGGCTGCACGTTATCTCCAAAGCTCATTGCGAAAACTTCCGCTGGAAGCAAGAGGTCACCCTCTCCTGGGTAATGCTCTCCGGTTGGATAGCCAGCAATGGCTCCACTTTATGACGTGGAACAGGCATTCGGTACGATATATTTAATATTTCCGCTCCTGACTGAGTGACACACTCTCTAATATCATTTTTATGCGACGTGTTTTGAGCTAGACAACTGAGTGTCGTTCTCAACACCCAGGAGGTCGTAGCAGATTTTCTGGACAGCCGTGTCTGAATCACCCTGACCGCCCGCTCAACATCGTCGCTGCACAACTTTTCTGCGGTGGCTAAGCCATCACGTTTCAGAATTACAGGACATCGTCCTCGATCTTTGGTCATTGTCGGCTCTTCCTGACTAGTGCATAGATAGGGTAGAATGCGCAAAAGCTGTCCACGAAGGTCTCGCTAATCTGTCGCCAAGTCCCATACCTGAATTACGCCTTCTGCCTACCCTCGGAACCTCCTTTTCGACCCGCATGTGGGACAAGCACCTTCGCCGAAACTACTCGTCTATAATAATGTCTGTCACGTATGGGGTACCCGATACTCTCCGAGCTAGACTCGGGGTTAAGACCACCACCAGGACCAACGAAACGTGTTCGTTACGTCCGACGCGCAGCAACTCTTCGGCGCACACAGGCGCACACTTTCGTGGAATTCTTCCGGGATGACACTTCCGGGAATCAGGTGGGGTATTTCCTGGATGAGGCAATAAACCGATTGTAATTCGTAACAATCACGTTGTAGACTCGCCAAATGGAAGCCCGACGCAAAGTATTGGCACGAGAAAGATTCGGCGATGTTTGTAGGCATATTCAATACTGTCCGTGAAAACCTGGTCCGCTCTGTTCCTCATGTAGCCAACATTATGGCTGACTCCACGCCAGTCGAAAGGTATCGAACGCCCAAGTTTCGAAGGGGCCTAGATTGTTTGATCGTGAAAGTGCTTGGATTGCGGCAATGGCATAGTACGTGCACGTACTTGCCGAGGTTCGTGTTTGTTGCTCAAAATATGTATCAGCACGGGAGGTGTAGAGACATCGGCCGCAGCCATGGCTTAGTGGGTGCCCGCAATGGTCACAGCCCGGACGTACAGAAATGCGCTCAAGCAGAGCCCGATGCAGTAGTTGGGCGAATACGTGTTCCAACATTTTCTGACTCCCAGCACCTATCTTACATCCGCGCCACGGTCACAAAATGCTGCGATGGCACCCTGTGGACCCTCTTGACCGAGGACGATTGTTATAATGGCATGTTCACTCCAAAGGGCACCATCGTGATGGCCAAAGTTTGGCACCTCAACCACGACCCTTAAATTCATGGCACAGGCGCTGCGCACTTCAATCCGGCAAGGTGTTCGGATGGCACAGGCGAGATCGCCCCGTACCCACCTGAAATAAAGGATGTCACGTACAGGACCTAGGAGACGGATCTGTCCAGGAAAGCACGTCGCGAATAACTCACTCCCCATCAACACCGCAATGATGCTTTTGGCGTGCAATATCAAACCTGGGATGGACAAGCGCGAGAATGTCATCACGATTGACGTGGACGGATGGGTAGAGGATGGACTTATTGTGAACATCGTCAGTTCTCGGACCTTCCGCACTGACTGCGAGTACGCAGTCATCCTGTCCCGTTCAAGGCCGACGTCATGTTCCTCTTCCCGGAAGCCGTTGTTGCACTTCTCGCTGGTGAGAGCGGGTATCAAGTTCGGTAATCTGAGTGAGCAGGGTGCGAGTAGCTATAGCAGGGAATGGGGACAGTTCTTGGCATTACCCCACGAGCCACCCCCTTCCCGATTTCAGCTCCGCAAGCTCTTCTCCCATGGGCGGTGCCACGGTCACAGACTTGAGATAGTCAGGACAGTACCCTCAATCCATCCATCTAAATCTACGCATTAAGTGTGCTCACTCGTACACACTCGCTTGGAATTTCGGTTTAATATCTTAGTCTTGAATGTTTGGATCCTGTGCGCAGTTTATCCGAACTCTACGGTGGCGGATGCAGCGGGCCGAAAACCGACCAGCATGTGACGAGATCCGCACACTTGAAGCACTGGCCGGCCTGGACCTCGACGAACTTGACGGGCAAAGTTCCACCTATTGCTCCTTCTACAGCACGGCCATTAATGTTAATGGTTTGTAAAATGCGACAACCTTCTATTGCGCGCCTCAAAAGCTTCTAGCCACCACGGAGCACGCCCTCGCTAACCAAGACCTTCTTGAAAGAATCGGGTATAGTCAATAAGACTGGAAGCAGAGCCTCTTTCCCCGCGCATCTAGACGGACGCAAGCCCGTGATCCTCGCGGGCATAACCCTCCGCGGGCGGGGGTCGCCTTAACGTCATCGACCTAGTCATTAGACTACATCGCCCACACGACCCCAATGCTGTATCCCTAGACATCGACCCAAGTCCCGCCAATGAGTGGCCTGCATACGACCCCGCTAATGAGAACTTGACCTCCCTTAGGTGGTGCCATGTCGCCGCCTGACTTTTTCCAAGCTTGTTTCCGGCAAAGTTTTGGTAAGATGATCCGCCCCAGAATGTATGAGACGGGTTACTACAATCATTTTGGAGACCCACCAATTCTACACACGTTTCATGGTCTCCCCTGGCCGCTCTTGGACTAGGGTTCTCGCCGAGTGCTGAAAGGATAAAATCTCTAAGACGAAGCGAGCATTTACTAACCCCCTCTCAGAGTAGTCAACACGCATTCTCTGTTCGCGTCGTGCCATGAAGTTCACTTTAACCATCACCCCTCTCGTAGCACTCTTTTCTGTCACATCAGCCGTCAACGTTTTCTACGACACTAGGTTCGACAATCCCAAAGGCTCGCTCGCCACCGTCGCTTGCTCCGACGGCCCAAACGGCCTGCTCACGAAGGGATTCACTACTTTTCGTTCACTGCCGTCGTTCCCCAACATTGGTGCTGCCCAAGCTGTCGGAGGTTGGAACTCTTCAGTATGTGGGTCGTGCTGGCACATATCGTTCGGGGGAAAGTCGATCAACGTCACCGCCATCGATCATACCGGGGACGGCTTCAACCTCTCACTTGAAGTCATGAACAATCTGACGAACGGGCATGCAGAAGAATTTGGAGTCATTAACTCTCAGGCCGCGCAAATTAACAAGAAATTCTGTGGTCTATGAGCCTTTCAGAGAGGGGTATGTAACCATTCCATTCAGCTTTGGGGTCCACCTGATCGTTTTTTGAAGATTCGTATCTTTTCTTGACGAGGTTTTGACTACGGACTTTTAATGAAAATCGTATTGCAAAGACGAATGGACATAAAAAGGTCGTTGTTCAGAGCCGAATGTTTTGTCCAGTGTATCTTGTGGGTGAGAGTTCTGTGACCAGCTTACTGTTTACCATACCCCTTTTTGTGTCACTCATCGAAAGCGACAACCCCTTTTGTGTCGCCATTTATGACGTCCTTTGCCAGCCTGAGAGGTAGGACCGCTTCTTCGGTCGTGTCGGCGCGTAGAAAAGCTTTTTAAGAATCAAGTACTTGCAGGTACTGTATACAATACAGTCGACCCAGTTCTGATTATCGCGTCTACGCATCCGCGGCACCCTACTTCGGCTTAGACGCCCCTGCGGTTTACCTTTAACTCACTAGGCCTACAGTAGTCCAGTCGATTCGTGACGGATCCCGGTGGGCCATCCACAAGGAACGACCTCTACGCTGAAGCGGCTGAACCCTCGAACGAAGACGTAACAACGACGTCGACGTCAACACAGGACCAATCAGACGTGATCTGCTTCAATTGTTATCGACGCATTCGTGGTTGTGCCTTGATGCTCGTGATATAGGCTCTCCTCTTTTGTCCAATCCAATGTCCCCCCTCTTTACAGTTACAGTACGAATGTGGCAAGTGCGGGGCCGTTAGAATTACACAGGAGCTCCGCCACTCCGCCACCGCCGTGCCAATTGTTATCTCCGCAAGCCTTTCCCGCACTTGCCACCACAACTACCGATGAAGTCGCCAAGCCAATGTCCGCGCCGTATCCAGCACGATAATTACTGTAAAGATGTACGTGCCACGCCGCCCATGATGGTCAACAGTCAGCTTCGGTGCACGCGTGACTTTGGCTGGACAGTCAGAAAGTAAGGGGAACGCATATTAACAAAAAAAGTTAGGCCGTCAGCTCGCTACCTTAGGACTGGGGGTGCTAGCCCTAAAATCAACCAGGCGTAGGGGGCTCTGACTCGGAGGTTGTATTTTCGTACTTCCGCTGAGTTCCAGACTCAGACAGCCGCGCGACCTTATGAAAGTCGACCGGCTGAGTTCAGATTAAGGAAATCGGAGATTCGGAGATAGTGAATTTCAGGTCCAGGTGGAACATGCGCCGGCGTACCTGGAAGAGTGATGCCAGAAGTGGTTGTTTCCCGCTCACACCTAAGTTACCAATGCATCATTACGCGTTCTCAATATGATATTTCCCGCAATAGTTGTGCTGTCATTGCTATGCTATCTCAAGGGTAGAAGCTGGCTAGGTAGACTCAGATGGAGTAACCCCATATTTGCTAACGTGTTGTTGGGCTATTCAGTCAAGACGGGGATTTGTGGGGGATGGTGAATTCAATAGGCTCAGAGAGCAGTTTGGGGACTAGCATGAAATTATTAATGACATTGGTTTACTAGCATATTTCCAGAATTCCCATGTCACATCATGATGGGGTGCCCGACGGAACAGTCCACGAAAGCAATCGTGGGTGAGGTCTACCCTCGTTTACTAATGGCACTCGTATTGCAGGCCGCCGCGGATTGCATGTCGAGTGAGCGAGGGTAACTAGGCCGACCCGGTTGTACGGAGTGTAGCGAGTCGACGGTAGCCTCGAGGTGACGAAAGAGGGGAAAGGGGCCCGAGCCGGCGGCGGACTGGAGAGGATGAGAGCGTCGAAGTTGCCGCGCTGCGGTGATGTTCTAGACCAGCCAATCAGTTGGGTACAACGTCCCTTATGATAGAAACCATGCCCCGCGGAACCACCTTTCTGTGGGGGCGAGGGGATACCAGGGTGGTGTTGTTGACCTTCCCGCATGGGAATGAGCCGAGTCAGATTTATTGAGCCATGCCCAGGGAGACTTTTGCCCAAGTTGGGCGTCGAAGCCTGGTATTGCATGCGCAAACGCCAGACATGCTTCCAAGTACGGTACAGCACTTTGAGTGGAAACGGTCACCAGATTGTGGTCGCTTTGCTCCTGTGCCCTGCTCGCCTACTCACCTCAGGCTGCTGCGTCATGGGACTTTGGTCCTTTGGCTCTGATCGCCAACTTAGGAGTGATCGAACGGACTACCGAATGCCGACCTAGCGTGCACCCAGATCTTGATCTGAGGTGACCCGAACACAATGGGTTAGTCCATAAGTTCACTGTGGGGACGGAGGCTTCGTTGGCCAAAGTCAACAACCTATATAATCAACAATTACCATGGCCTTTTTAACGCCCCTCCCCACTTTCCTCCATCATAACGGTGTGGCGCTTTAAACTTCTGCACTGGCTCTCCGCCATCTATCGTCTATTTAATACCCCTAACGACTACCGATGTCGCTCACAGAGGGTCTCGTTACGGGCTGGATGCCCTCTTACGGCGATGACGACGAAGTAGACATTAACAGCATCGCATACCCAGTCAAAGTTCCTGACGATTTCCGATTATCACCTCCAACCCTCAGTCGCACGTCATCTAACGACTCCTATTCCTATTATTCCCAGTCCTCAGACTATCCCCCCTCGTCGCCTGATTCCTCCGTTGACCACATGGACAACTCTCACACAGATCTACCTTCCACATCCTCACTCTCCTCCTCGGATCGCCGCGCTATCCGTAATCGCTTGCGAGACCCTGATTGGGTTCCCCGCCCGCGGAATGCTTTCATCATATTCCGCTGTGAATACTCCCGCAAGCACGCGCGCGATCCGAGCGATCCCTCTGACAGATCCAGTCGATGCGACAAGACGTTGTCGAAGCGCGCCGGAGAAGAGTGGCGCCGCCTGTCGGCCGCGGAGCGCGAACAGTACAAGCTCCTCGCCGAGCAGGAGAAAGTCACCCACGCACTCCAGAACCCCGACTATCGCTTCAAGCCCATGCGCCGTCCACCCCCTGGGGTGCCCTCCAACTCTATGCGTGCGCGTGGGGGCGCTGGCCGGCGCAACGACCGTAGTGCGCGGGTCGCCTCGCTTATTATGCGTAGCGAGCGTAGCGCCTCTTCGCCCACCCGCGATATCGGTCTCGAAGGCGACGCCAATTTGGGATCTGCCTGTGTTCAGGCCGCATCGTCCCCCGCTTCTAGCGCGTTCGGCAGGCGCCGTTCTGCCTCGATGCCACAGCCGGTTGCTACGTGGAAGACTGAAACACCGCCCGCAAATCCCAAGACGCCCGGACCCAACTCATGCACATCAAGCCCGGGTCCGGCTCCCGTCGACTTTGACATGTTCTCGGGCAGCGAGGTAGAGGACTCACCCCTTTACACTCCGGTTTTGTCCACGTCGCCGGCGCTGCACCGACTCCCTTGTGGCATGGAGATGTTGCCGCTCCCTGAGCGTCCGTCGTCTTTGAACGGGTCCTTTGAGTGTGCTACGGCCGTCAACGGCAACCAAGTAAGTTCCCCACTCCTCCGTGCCTCACCTCTTCCTCATGCCACTCGGTCAGAATTCCCCGGCGCCGCTCGGTGCCTCATCGGGAGATTATGTTTTCACCGGACTCAAGTTCCAGCGTTCAGCAGGAGTTCTCGTTTGCTGATATCGACTTATACCACGCTTCTCTGGACTTGACGGCTCCTTACACCGACTGGGCGTGCGGTGCCCCCACTGAGTCGTACCCGGCCCCTGTTGTGGGTGCGACCGCAACGCCCCCCAAGTTGAACGACTTTGGTGCGAGCGGATGCTTCGGTCCGCCGCCACTTCCGATACCCTTTGCCCTCCAGCATACAACCTCGGCACTTGACGAAACCCCCGCCGCGCTCTGGGGCGCCGGCTACCCTCAAGTCGCGAATGGGCCAGCCATGTTCGATGGTACCCTTGCCGCGGCGTTTCCAGAGGTCCTCGCGACGGGATACGACGCGATTGCGACCCAGGCGGGTCTTGACGAATTCATTAACGTGTTGTGAGACTTCTGTGACGTGACGATAAGAATCAGCTGTTCAACGTTTTTACCTTTCCCCCCACTGCATGCACCCCACTCTACCCATGTGTTACGAATCTTTGGTTTTTTTTTTTTTCCTTTTGTGGTGTTTTTTTCGGTTGTGGTTTCTCCGTCCTTCCCACATTCATTTGTAGCATTAGTCGAAAGTTTGTTTGTCTTTGCTGGCACCGCTATACCCTTTTCCCTAGCTCTCCGCACTCCCCCTCTCCCCCTCACTTCGCGGTGCCTGTCCGCATACTCCGTGTCTTATGTCTGTTTTTGCTCCATAGTTACTGTGGAGCATTATACCTTTTTTCTTCCTCCTCCGCCGCGTGCTCTGGGCCGCCCATTTCCGCCCACTGTTTCGCTTGCATCCGCGTCATGATGTGATGACAGAATAAGTGGTGGCGTCCGATGTTCCGTCCAGAAAGTCAATCAAGCTACAACCGACCCCGAACCCTCGCAATGTGGGGTAGAGTCCCCCGATCCTGATTTGGCGATAATATCACCGATAACACGCACAACAGCACAGACGACATCCACACTGGCACGGACACGTTTCCTTCCACCTACATTCGGTCCGGTCCCCCGAACTTTGCTGACCACTCACATCTGTTTGCGTTTGTATGCTCCTTACTCATCGCCAAGTGTTCGGGACTGGTCTCCTATCCCAGGTCACCGGACCCGCTCCATTTCCCCCTTGGCCTTGGAGGGGGTGACAGGCGAGCCCGAATGATTTGTCAGCAAGATCTGGGGTCGGGGGGACGTCGATATAGAGAGCCTTCCGCGATCCGCGACTTGATCTGCTTCTTTGCGCCTGTAGATTCAAGTAGATTGGGAGGTTATTATTACTCTGTATCTCTCTCATTTGCCTTTTTTCAGCTACCGTACTCTGGATACGAACGACCGTGCACAGGCGGTGGGGACGCGATTGGCACCGCTAAAACGCAAAACGCGACGTCCCACTTTTGCGCAACGCATCTAATAAAAACAGCACATGTTGTCTTCTTCAACAGATACGGGCTCGTTCGCCGACCCTCATCTTTAACAACGTATCTGAGTTAGATCGTCGTCTCAAGTGCCAGTTACCGTAGTCGGTGACTCCGCCCAAAGTTAGTCAGCCAGATCCCCGCCTCGAGCTGGTTCTAGAGTCGGGGTCGGGGAGGGAGCTCGGGGAATCGCGGGGCCTCCACGTCTACGTTTGGTGCATTTGGTGTCTCATGTGCCCACTATTTTAACGTCTATTTGAAAGCAGGTCTCCTAGAGAAAGGGCCCCGCGGCGCCGGAGGGACAAAAAAAAATCAAAGTGAGACACAAGGCCTCGATCATCTAGTACCCCTAATGGCGGGCAGAGTGTCTGGTGAGTCGCCAGATCTATGAAAGGGTCGCACAAGGAGGCTTTCGGCGGAGTCGAGGGCGGAGTCCGCGCGATCGATACGGTGGTCATCGTGGATTAAAAAATCATGAGGAATACAGGTGGTTTCCAATTACAATTGAGCCGGGGTCGAGAGGAGACAATCGCTGCGGTTATGATAAAGCACCTCTCGAGCAAGAGCCCTTATGAGATCAAATTTACTACCAAATTTGGGGGGAGGATTAGTTGTGGAGAAGAGTGAAAAGAAAAAAATGGTTCGACCCGGGTTCGAACCGGGGACCTTCTGTGTGTTAGACAGATGCGATAACCAACTACGCCATCGAACCGACAATGATGGCTGTGGATATCATTATGATGACCGTTAACTATTAACTGATGTCTGGTGTCCACTCTGGTGTCCACACTTCCGCACTTATGCAATGCCTAGATGTAGGTATTCTTGGACGAGAGAATATCAAGCACTGTGATAAGCAGAACTGCACGGTAGCTTGAATGTTCACCGTCATGTTCCTACAGGAGGATACGGGACATTGTGTTGATACGCGAGCTATTTTGTCACGGCCTAGGCCACTCGTGCTTCTGTGCTTCACCACCTGGAAGACGTTGGCAAGAGGGATATGTCTATTCGTTTCAGGACTGCCACTCCTAATGTTCGAGAGCTGCAACACAGTATATCGTAGTCCGAAAAGAAGACCAGGCAAGGCTCGCAATGGAAGTTGCTCAGGGCAAGTTCGAAACCAGGCCAGGCACGCATTTTGCATTGCAGGTGATTTTCACATAGCGCGAGCGTTCTCCACCGCAAAATGACGCAGAGTCCACCCTTGGAGACTGCGTCTAGAGAGACGCCGACAGGTGCTAACATCACGTCATCGCCCACCCGAGGCTCAGCGGGGCCCAAAAATGCTGTGCAACTAGCGGTAGTCATGCATGCATGCAGGTACGAAATTCGGTCACTGTCTGAGATGTCAAAAGTGCACTGTGCGTTGCTCCCGTTTCCTCTTGACAGTTCAGACAGGTCGAAAAAAGAGCCTCCTTCGGGCGAAGAGCAGGAGGACATGGTAGGGGGGTGGCGCGGTGGCGGCTGGTGGCTCGGTATGCAGCAATGGAAGCGGCAGCGTGTTGGGGTTTGTCAAGGTACGGATGTGGTTGCGGAGGTGGAGAAGTCTTGGCGACAGTGCTAGCCCTAGGGTCCGCCTCACCAGGGCCCAGATAATGGGGCAAACTATCGCATGTCCCCATGACCCTGCGCATCAAATCATTGCGAGTATTCGCCGTTTCTGGCCTGGTCCTGAGCATCTGACGCTATCTCGCTAGGAAGCCTGAAGTTAGGTCGGGGGGTTACCCGGACGAAGTTCTTCGCCTCGGGTGCAAACCCGCAAGCAATCTAGGCTCTCAGTCAGCGCCACTAGCGAATTTAATTTAGGAACAAATAGACTGTCTGGGTGTCCACTTCGCGCATTGGCCCACAAGTGGCACAATTCCAGAGACCCACCCAAAGCACCGAGGTACAGCGCCGTGCGTCAAACAATGAACTTTGGTGGAAAACTAGCTAGGTATTGAATGAAACGGTGTCGAAGCGCGGACGTTAGATAAGGACATCGGGACCGTCCGGGTTTAGTAATTAGGTCGAGGCGTTCATACAGGTCTGGGTAAAACTTTTCATGAGAGGCCAGATTTGTCCAATTCTAATCATGCGCAAAGTTGGGAATGAAAAGTAGAGGGCGGATGGAGCTCCCAAAAAAATCCAAAAAAAAGATCACCGAACTCTGCTAGAATCATCATGTGGTGTGGAGCTTTCACTCGGATGGGTCGGCCACAGAAAATAAGAGGCTGCATTCTGCATGCGTATGATTGCGCCGAAAGAACCAAAACGGTGGCGATGAGATATTCCAGACGCCCAGATAGTAGAGAGTGGAGATAGACAGTCGTGTTTCAGTAGAGTGGCACTGCAAACAGTTACGACTGATAATACGAACAGGTGTCAGTAGGAGCCTGAGGACGTCGGGACGCAAAGTAGAAACGAGCAGGACCGAAAAGGCAAGTCCGATTTAGAATCGAACGGGTACGATTCGATTCTATCAAATTCTATCAACGATTTGTGTCTGATTGTGTCTGTGCAAGTCGAAAGCGCACTTGAAGGAGGGGCCGTGGAGCTGAGGATAAAGGGGCGGAGGGATCCGGCGATACTGGCGCAGTTGTAGGTGATGTGCGCCTTAATGTTAGCCCATCTGCATCGCATGTGCCACAGAAACTTGTGCTAATACTATGTGAGAAGGTTCGAAAGGTCTAGAATACCTGAGCACACGTTGGGGGGCGCTATCAGAATCTGCTTAGTCATCGACGCTCTTGGCCCCCTTTTTTCATCATTTTTTTCAATTTTTTTTCTTCTTCGGTTTCCCCTTACGCTCGCCGTTCACCGCGACGTTGACGACCACTGAGTACAAAGGTGCTCAGTTTCAAGACCCACCCACGGCAGCGACGGCAATCTCGGATCATTATTTGGCTAGGCTTTTCCTTTTCTATCTCCCCAGTCGTCGGATCGGTTCAACAGTGAGTATCTCAATCTCGACCGTTTTCAAACCCTCATGATTACTCTCTTCTCCTTTCTCCCCCCCTTTCTGTTTTAGTATTTATCTACACGAGAAGAATAAGGCCCAGCGTAGCTCGGGCACTCGCTTTTGATTTATTTCCGCTTCGGCCTTTCGGTCTCATTACTACAGCCGCGTGTGTCAACTCTGTCACCCAACCTTTTTTATCAGGCCCATATCAAGGCTTTCCTTCTACGTTTTCTTCCAGCTGTTCCCCCAGTTGGCCTTCTCACATAAACGCATACGTCTTCTATCGACACCCGTGTGCCAGCTCACTCCTAGTCAGCCACTTGGCTTTCGTAAGCCTTGCCCAAAGTTCTTATCAGGCTTTCCAACGCTCATCAAAGTTACACGCTCCACCCGTGCGTCTGTTGCCAGCACCCGATCATAAGCGTCGGCCATTTTGGTCACAATCTGTCCCCACCTGGTCATATACGCAAGCACCCTTCTATTTCTGTCTGTGCCCCGACCACTTAACTGAGTAGGAGAAGGTACGCACCACTTTGTGCTTCTATGCCGCACTTTGAAATTCACTATCTTTCTTTCCCACCATCGTTAGGGTCAATCACCATTCATTCATATACGAGCCCTATCCCCCCCGGTTCTCTATTGTACCCTCTTATCCTTTTACCATGTCCTCCACTGTGTTGACAACCCACGGATGCTTATTACCTCGAGACACCTGTTACTCCCGCAACTCCTCAGCCGCTCCCCTCCCTTTGATCCCTCGACGACCTTCCTCGGTTCCTAATTCCCGGCGCGTCTCGCCCCTTGTTGCCCCTCATGCCGACTCGACTCCTGCGGGTGTGATTTTTACTCGCGCCAGCCCTCCCACGACTCCTGCACCTTCGAACCCCGCCTCTACTGAAGTTCATCTTCAACCGCCGACCCCACCAGACACCATCAAGGGAGAATCTACCCCTAATGTTTCTTCGTCATCAGTTACTCCCGCCACCCAGTCCGCTCTTCCACGTCGTGTTCGCGGCTACCGCTTTCCTGCCATTCGTCCCCCGGAGCAGTCGACTCCCACTCCTGCAAAGGCGGATTCGGGCAGCGACACTCCTGTGGCCTCGGCAGAAAACAACTGTTCCTTTCTCACGGAATTTATCCGAGTCGCATGTCCACTCCCTTGCCGCTGCCGCCGCTGCAAGAAGTGAACCTAACCCGCCCTTACTCAGGAAAAAGACGGGTGAGCCGCTCAAGTCGTCACTCAAAGTAAAGCGCACACCTGCACGGGGCTCGTTGACCGTTATCACCGATCCGGCTGGCTTAAATTCCTCGAAGAGTGCGCCGGCAACGCCAGCCCATAAGGGGGTCCGCTTTAATGCCCAGCTTGAGCAAGTGAAACACTTCCTTGCGGAGCAGAAGCCCATTGCTGTCTCGCGCGACGGGAGTCCAACGGACACGAGTGGGACGGACTCAGAGTTTCCCCCTTTCATCTATGGCCGCGACGACGATCTCACCGAACGTAAGCTCGTTATGCACCGTGTCGACGTACCGACAGCACCACTCTTGACCGACGATACACGTGACGTTGTTGTTGAGAGCCTGGACCTAGTCGGGACTACGATCGAAGGTGTCGTTCGCGTTCGCAATATCGCGTTCGAAAAGTGGGTTGCGGTGCGCTTCACCCTTGACAAATGGCAGACCACCTCGGAAGTCACTGCTCGCCACAAGGAGTCTCTTAATGACGGGATGGCTGACCGCTTTATGTTTTCGATCAAGCTCGCAGACGTCCTCTCTCGCGCCGAGGAAAAGACCCTCTTCCTCGCCGTTCGATACTCAGTTGGGGGTCGTGAAATCTGGGACAACAACAATAGCCGAAACTACCAAGTGCGTATTGTGCGCGAGAAGCCGACCAAGCCGACAATGGTGGCCACAGAGGAGAAGCCGCCGATGGTCTCCCACGCTGACGACATCGCGGTCCTGCGACACAAGCTCGAGGAGGTCGTCAAACTCGGTCGTCCATCCGACACAATCGGTGGCATTCTTGCTCAGCACTCCCGTCGTCGATGGGGAACGCCGTCCCCGACACCGACCCCCCCATCGCGGGATGCGACGCCGAGCTTCAAGTCAGAGGGATCCCTTGCTGCGCGATACGACTTCGCGACGTCGTTGCGTACACCCTGGCGCGCTCCTGCGGCACCGTCAACTCCCTCGCATGCACGGACAAGTACCTATCCCTCTGCGCTACCGAACTCGGTCCCATGGCCGCACTCATCTGGCGCACGCCCCCCTTGCGGTTCACCACGCGATGCCGCTGATGGCGTGTTTTTCTTCCCCGAGCGTGATTCAGATTCGGACGATGCGATCTCACGTACGCCATCCCTTCGCCGCAGCCGCTCGGGCTCTGGATCGCGCAATCATACCCGTGGTGGAGCCATCGAGCTTTCGCACGCACCCGGCGTGAAGCGTACCCCACCGACATCCCCGTTCGGTAGTCCAGAGCTGCCTTTCGCGCAGTTGCCTGCACCTCCGTTGACTCAGCCTCAGCCTCCGTCGCCAGCGCGCTGCCACTCGTTCCCGCCGCACTCGTCACCGAGGCAGCACCATCAAGCGCAAAGATGGGTCATGGGTGGGAGTGAGGAGAGTACTCCTTCGATCACTAGCAGCTCTTCGTCCCGCTCTTCTAGCCCAACCCCGAGTTCGAGCCCCGCAGAATCCGTGGTAATCACGCGCCTGGCAGCACCCGCGGCAGGGGACGCGGATGGAAAGTGTGACTCACCGATCCATCATTTGGGTAACTATCACACCCTTCTAAACCGGTATGTTCACCTCATTGGATGAAGAACGTGGACGTTGATGCTGTTATCCCATAGCTTCTGCTTCTATACTGGATCCGGCCCTGATGGAACGACGGAACTTTCCGACACCATCCCCCGCTCTTTCTCGGCATCAAGCGTCGAGGAGTTCCTATCCGGCCAATCGCCGCCATTGGGGGGTAGTTCGTACCGCTCAAGTTCGCCTTTCGCCACGCCTCGCGCGCATGGTCGGGTATCCGCGATGGCATCCGATGATGAACTGCAACGCAGCGGATCCGCTACACCCACTGGACCCACGATGCGCCGTCTCCCCCACACACCGCCAACACCCCTTCGCTTTTGATCACATGCATCCTCCATTTCACTCATACAAGAAAATGGGCCGCGTGATGCGGCCACGGATTGCTACTAGTCCCTCAAGCCCTCTTTCTTTTTCCGCCAGATGTACTATCAGCAAATCCCGAGCATCAGCGCCCGGTACAGCACCCTCAATCGACAACTTTGCCACGACTGTATGACTACCGCCGTGCGTTGTTCGCAAGTTTCTCCGACCTTATTTTTTTCCCGTATTTATGGTTAATTGGCTCGTCACGGATGACGTGGCTGAACTTGTTGCGGACTCGGACTCTATTCTTTCTTCCCTACCTTCGTATTTCCCCGACTTCCCTACCCATCCACCCCCAAATGAAACGTTACGTTATGACACACGGCGGCCCTAGGTAATGGCATCTCTCCCCACCCTTATACACACATCAGATTCTCCCCACCCCAATCTCCTGGCTCGGTTCACCTGCACATCTCTCTTTCTCTTCTTCAGATGTATCGCATATCTTTTTGTCCCTTTCTTGGTTTCCCATTTTACACACACTGTTAGACGCAGCGTCCCTTCCTTTTCATGACCCTCCTTTAGAAGCTGCAATACAGACACAATTTTACCTTGAAGCGAAATGCGTGGGCGAGAAGGGAAAAAAAAAGAGTTGAGATTGCAAAATGATAAGCTTAGTAACGTCCGCCTCTACGTGCCGTACCCTGGCCACTCCACCGTGAACCACGCCCACCGCCACCAAACGCTCCCGATGAACGTCCGCCACCCTCGTATCCGCCAGCTCCACCACCACGTCCTCCGCCATCACCGCCGGTGCGCCGATAAGCCCAGTCATCAGCATGCTGTCCCCCACGTTGCCCTTGACCATCCGCCGCTCCGCTTCCAAGCGCACCACCAGCACCCGCGCTGCCCAATCCGGGCACATCGCTACCGCCCCCGCCAGCACCAACAATATTAGCACCTCCACCGCCGCCGAATCCAGGGACGACGACATCATCCACGCCGGATCCGCCGCCTCCGCCGCTGCTGCCAGCGATTCCATCCACTGCGCCAGCGGCGCCCCACCAAGCGCCGGCTGCGGAGCTGCCGAAACCGGGTACGGCGAGGGCGTCGTCGTCGTCGTCTTGTCCGTCATAGGCGTCGTCGTCGGGTTGCGCCGCGGCGGGCTTGGCGCCGCCGGGAGCGAAAGAGGACGCTGCATCTCCGGGGCGCTCGCGGGCCCAGAAACGGGTGGTGTGGTCGTTGGAGGCGGAGACGAGGAGATGGCCAAGCGGGTGGAAGGTGAGTGCCCAGACGTTCGAGTCGTGTGCTTGGGAGAGCGTCGCGCGTGGGGGTACCTGTGGGGCTGGCGCGGAGAGCGTCGCAGAGGACGCTGTCGTGCCGCTGCTGTTGTTGCCGTGGGACTGTAGTTGGGAGTGTGGGATCGTGGTGTGGGGTCCCATGGGGAAGGTTGGCATTGGCGTGCCGGCGGTCGGGGAGGAGAGGTCCCAGTGGAGGATGGCGCCTTCGGAGCCACCCGATACGAGGATCGGGTGGACGGGGTGCCATGCTAGCGCTGTTTCGGGGAGGGATGAGGTGTTGAGGGATTGGGGGTGAGGTAGGGAGAAGGGACGTACAGCAGACTTCCTTTTTGTGTCCGCGCAGGACGACCCACTCCTTCATCGAGCGGATATCGAACACGCGCACGGTCTGATCACGCGAGGCGCTCGCGAGAAGGTTCCCGTGGGGTGCCCAAGAGAGTGCCTGTATAGTATTCTTATGCTGGTGTCTGTCGGTAGCAATATCAGCTTGTGTAGGTCCACAAGAGAGAGAGAGACGCACAGCGTTGTGAGCGCAGTTCCGGTGCGAGGATCCCAGAACTTGATGAGATTGTCCTTGCTGCCAGACACGAGCAGCCCCATAGTTGGGTGCCACTCGACGCACTTGACATCCCAACCGTGTCCAGTGAGGACGCGCTCTTCTCGGCTCTCGGCGAAGGACCACACGCGCACGGTAGAGTCGTCGCTGGCTGTGGCGAAACGCGCGTCATCCGGCGAGAAGCTGAGCCCGCGAACGGCCTCGCGATGTGCTGGCCACGCGGTCAGGTTGTTCATGTTGGGCTGGAAGTACTTGACGATGCCGGACTGGTCTGCCGACGCGATGTAGGTGCCAGGCGTGGTTGAAGGTGAGCGCCCGGATGGCGGTGTCGTGTGCTTGGAGAATGGTTTCAAAGTTGAACGTGAGGCCGTTCCATGCTGTGAACTCCCCGCTTGTGGAACCTGTCAGTATGCGGCGGCCCTCCGGTGTCCACTGGGAGTGGGAACGAGCGACATCAGTCGAGTGCGCGACGCGGTATAATAAGGAAAGGACGAACGGTGACTGCGTTCACTGGACATCTGATTTTGTTCGTGGATGTGTGAACGAACTTTGTGCAGAGCGATGTCGAGGCATTGTCAGGGTAGGCTTTTGGAGGGAGAAGCTACACCCCGCGCTCGACGGTCAGCAAGTTTGCGAGTACCTAGTATATACTGATCACACGCACGTCAATGATATATGGAGGACTTGGCCGGATATATGGTACATATCGTGGATTTGGTTGCAGCTTGCGAAACTGCTCAGAGGGACGAACGAGTCAGAGACAAGTCAAAAGTAAAGAGATGTTCTCGCACCAACGCCCAACGGCCCATCCCTCCTGCATAGTCAACTGTCCGCCGAGGACGTGTCTTTTTCAGTGCCTTCCCATCGAGCAGTTGGCGTTGAACGGCAAGCTCGAGGTCTTGAATACGCTGGTCATCAACGACTGGTGGTTGCGGGGGCTGTAGATACCGCTGAGGTTTCCATTCAGGATAGCTTGTCGTTTTAGTATGTTGAGTCGGGAGAAGTAATGGAAGTGCTGATGTAGAAGACATGGACATTGTTCACGACTCTTTGCGGTTACGAGTAGCGATGGATGAGTACGGAGCCCTAACCCTATTCTATGGGTATCCTAGTCAAGTCCAACACGTCTCCGGACCTCCATCATTGTCCTGTCGGAATACTCTCGCGCCCTTTTAGCACCGTCTCGCGCGACACCCAATAAGAATGCCCGATCCTCACGAAGACGCGCAAACTCTCCACGGGGCCTGCGCAGCGTCTCCTCTACCGCTTCCACCACGTCTTTCTTTAACGCGCCATGGTTACTCCCCTCGTAGCGTCCTGCAAGCACCGTAGGAGTCTCGCCCGTGCAAGCGGACAGTATCGTGAGGAGATTACTTGTTCCGGGACGTTTTACAGGATCGAATGTGATTCCGGAAATGGAATCCGTCACAGCCACGCGGATTCGTTTCGCGATTGTGTCGTATGAATCGGTGAGCAGGATCCGCGAGTTTGGATCAACGGCAGACTTGGACATTTTTGCGGTGGGATCTCGGAGAGATAGAATGCGTTTGGATGGCGCTGAAAAACAAAACGAACAGTCGGATGGATGACGCCAGGCCATTGAAGGTCTGACGCACTGAGAATGATCTCTGGTAGCCTAAACAGTGGTGTAGGGTTGGGGTATGCCCGATTGAAGATGTCGCAAAGATCCCGCGTCAGCTCGAGATGTTGTTGTTGGTCATCTCCAACGGGTACATGTGTCGCCCTGCCACAAAGTCAGCCGGTACTAGCGGATCTAGAATAAGTATTTGACTTGCTTGTAAGCGAGGATGTCTGCTGCCTGCAAAATTGGATACGTGAAGAGCCCCGCATTTAGCAAAGAGTCGTCAACTTCCGACTCATCATTGGCGTTCCTCGAAACCGCCAGCCGCGTCTGCAATGGAATTCAGGTCGTCGCTCTCAAAGCTAGCAAAGCGACGTACTTTCCAAGTCGTCATTCGCTTCAACTTCCCAAGCGGCGTTATGCAACTCAGAACCCATGCCAGCTCCGTGTGGTTTTGAACCTGTTGGGCGTGAACGGAGAGCGCGGGAAACAAGGCCGCCTGAACGAGTATTCACCTCGTCCTGATGGAAAACGATGGACCTTCGTGGGTCTATTCCAGAGGCAAGGATGAGGGCTATCATGGTGGTACGCGCCTCCAAGAGCGCCTTGGGGTCTTGCGGTAGCGTAAGTGCGTGCCAGCCGACCACGGAGAAGAAGAGTTTGTCTTCTGGCGCGGCAGCATCTTGCAATCGTACCCAGTTTGCTAGGGCGCCGAAGTAATTCCCGAGCTGAAGAGAGAGTTGTTGTTAGCGTAGAACGCGAGGCATAACCTCCGAGCCCAAAAACGCACATGAGGAATACCTGTGGGTTGTATCCCTGAGAAGATCGTGCGGGGGGCCGAGTTACGGTCTGGCTTGGTCGAAATACTTCGCGTAGAGGGCCACCCTCTGTTATAGGCAGTCCGCAAACTACCGGGACGACTAGCACATAACGAGCACGGTTGAAGGGGAGCAGCGAATTCGAACGGAAAATGGACGCGCCGCATACGCGACCTTTTGGGGTTGAGCGCTTTGAGCGCGCGTGAAAGTTGGGCGCGTTTCAAGCTGACCGGCCCAACGGACGGACGACTTGAACGACTTGGCTCAGTCTTGGCTCACAAGCAAAAATGCGATCACCATCAGCCTTGTGGTCGCCCCACATGCAAGCCGACAACTTTGCTTATGTCGCGTTACATACTTTCACGTTCCATCTTATTTGGATTTACACTGACACGCGTAAATCGCGCGTGTTCTGATAGAAGATAGTGATATATGCCGAGAGATTAAATTGAGACTTGAACGCGAGCGGTGGGACTTTCGGCGGCTTTGGTAGAAGGAAACACCGCCCCAAGCTAATCCTTTATGATTGTGTGGTGTGCCTGACCATGCTCGTCTTGGTACATGCTGTTTGAGTTCATATAAAACATGTGGAAAGAACTCCGTTGATACGAAGCTAAAGCTCAAACTCTAGAACGTCTCGGTTCGTAAAAAGAAAAAAAGAACGCTTCGGCTCGAAGCCAATTAATTTAGTCCATCCACGAAGTTCCTTCGGACTTAGGGGCTGTCCCATCAGCCCCTGGAGACATTATAGCCTCGAGGACCCGATAGGCAGACCACAATATCGGAAGACTGTTCTCACCGCGCCGTGGAAGACAACTGGGAAACAAAGAAGCTCAAACAGAGCCAATGAGGGGAACGGAGATGTACCTGTGCTGAGAGTTGATCCACGCCTCGCGCGCGAGGTAAATCGGCGGATATTTGGGACTGTCGCTAACGGCGGCGCAAATTAGACATACGAAGTGTACTTGAGCCTCTGTAATATGGTAATTGTTCAGCAAGACCATTTAGCGCTGTTTTCCGCCCGAGGAGGGCTGCATAGCCACGAAGTCTTATCGGTGTTGACGGCAATGTGTATACGGTTCCGATTCGGACGAATAACTTGCTTGAGAAGCCCGCACATACTTGAACCCGTATCCACCAGACCAGAGTGCAGTGTGGGAACTCCAGCTACAGCATCCGGCCCAGGGTCGAGATCTCGATACCCGCAAACTTTTCGCATCGTAGGCCCCGTTTCAGGAAAGCGTAAAATCGTACAGAGAGTTTTTCCTAGGAAGCGGGAGGAGGATAGGTAGGGTCACCTCTGGACAACACCTCTGGAAATGGGTTCTGTAGCGACATGGCGCAGCAGTATACTCTTATATTATGTAGACGCGTGAGTGGTGGCGGCCGGGAATAGGAGCGTATCCTGCTATCTTCTCTCAATATTATTATCAGACAACCGTTTATATACGGTCCTACGGAAATATAACGATTATCTATCTAACTACAGGTTGCGGGTGTAGTTGAATGAATACTCTTGATGTCGTTTATGCACGCAACGAAAATGCTTTATTCCGTGCCTAGTCAGCATACTCCAAATTGACCGTGTCGACAGAAGAGTGGCGAGTGAGAGCCTTTCAAGCGGTCTAGCAGTATACCGAGATTGCACAGTACGACGGTTGCAGGAAAAGCTTGAGGAAAGCTTGAGTTTATTGTTGACCGTGATGCACAAGCGCGGGATAGTCACTCATACTGCCGACCGACTCCAGACAGTAGTCCAAATGACATTTGATCATCCAAATACAATACATAAAAACCTAAGAGAGCACCTCGGCCATGTTATCAGACTAAGAGAGCATTAGGTAGATCAGTACGGTCTACAAAAAGTTCGGCTCACCTTTGTCTTATCAGACAGAATCAAGGACAGACCTTGGGACAAACTCGGATACAGTATATCATTGACTCAGATGGCCGGCGCCAAGGTACGTTCGATAGCCTCCCATCACGTGCGAGCAATGCTGAGTGGCGTGATCTCCCCGTGACCGGGCCACGACACCACGGTGATGAGTGGGTGATGTGAGGATTGCGCCAACTCCCATATACTCAACGTACTCAGCTCCCGACTCAACATAGTACGTACCCAGGCGAAGACGCGTGCCACTCTCGCTGTAAGACTTTTGTATGGCTAGTTTCGCACAAGATATATTGGATCCGTGCGTAGATGGCCATTGACCCGTGAGTCTCCGTCAATGACAATTGATCCAGTCCAGGTCCCACTGCATCGGATAACTCTGGAATGGGGTGCGTCAATCCCTGATTTTTTCTGTGATATCAGATTCTGAGCCGTGCTTGGACAGCACTCAGATCGCCGAATCGCAGGGAAGTCCGTCCCATCTGCGTGTCGAGGTCACGGGTATGTACTTGAATCTTGAGTCGTTGATCCCCCTATAAATGTTTAATATCTTTTTTAGTCCTCCGGGCGCATAACGTCCCCAATATCAAGAACCGGTTTGGCAAGAAGAGGCAGTTCTTTGTTACTGTAGCCAGTCAGACGACGAAAAAGAAGACGTCAAGCGTTCCGACTGAAGGACCAACGGTGGAGTGGAACGAGAACATTGGTGCCTTGTAAGACATAACTTTCGTAATCCCTTCATTTCGGCTGAGAATTCCGTTCAGCTATGTACAATCGTCTTCAAGTCTTGTACTGTGCCTCTATGCGGCGCGGTTTGCAGGTCGAGATATCCTTATCGGAAGGCATGAGAATATACCTCTCGAGTCCCAAAGTGGTTCGTTTCTTTCTAGAAATCTCGCTCGTTCAACTAGTTACACATCTCGGGGGTAGACGTTCCTTTTGTCCTGACCAACGACGGCGGACAAACTGGACAATCGATGCAGGCAGTCACGCTCTACTTGACGACCAGTGTATCACTGAACACGACTTCCCATCCGAGAAAGCGTGATTTAGTCGGTGCTGGAGAAGGTATGATGCCCTCAATGGCCCAAGACTCCATGAAATCCACTCGATCCAGTGTTGCCGCCGGCTTTGAAACACTCTCATCGGAGGATCGCCTTCCAGGCGAGATTACCACCTTTATGCCGCCACCGGCTGACGGCAGTGCGGGAACGTCACCCGCCAAGAATGCTCTCCGTAACGCCGATGAAGCCATGGCGGCAATTAATTTCTCGAAAACATGTGAGGGTGCTCTTGAGAGGATCAAGTGGGTCATGGATACTGTGAGCCCAGTCGCAGAAGTGCGTGAAATATCCTTTTTGCCGATCCTTGGCTGAGCCGAATTCCGTTCTTAGCTTCACCCGTATGCAAAGATGGCATATAGTCTACTTTTTGCGATCCCCAAGGTGATCTGTTTGCGTTGCCGTCGGATGGAAATACTTATACGAGATTTATTGGTTGCTAGACCCTCCTAGAACAGTTTCAACGTGACGACAACATTCGAGCCTTACTTGTCGCCATGCACGATGCTTTTGATTTCACGAGCCATGAACACACTTTCAAAGCTATCGAGCGTGAGTCAAAGCAGGCACAAATCCTCACGCTCATGTTACAGCATGTCTGCAATTGCTGTGACTTTATCCAATCGTATGCAAAGGATTCGCAATTCTGTACGTAATCTTCTCCCATTTCAGTGGCCGACGTAGACCCGGTTTTAGGGAGGCGAATGTTGAGGAATATCGATGGCCAAGTCAACAAACAAATTGAGGACTTTCGCATCGCCCTGCTCGAACTCCGAAAGGCTTTCTTAGATCAGGCCACCATTACTACGGAGATAACTGCACTCCAGATTCTGGACGATGTAGGAATAATTTCCGCCAATATTTCAAGTCAGCTTGACGGGATGGTTACCCGGCTGAAGTGGGTATCAAGCCAAGTCTCAGACGCTGGTACGTAGTTCTGAATGCCTTGTGGGTTATCGGTCTGAGGGTTGTCATAGAGCTAGATGCAAAAATCAGAGAAATCCCATATGGGACAGGCTCGCGCTTCACACCTGAGAAAGGCTGTCTTTCGGGAACCCGCATGGCTTTCTTGGATTTCATCGTTAATTGGGTAAACAACCCCGACTCAGGGCGTAGTCTTGTTCTTTTTGGGCAAGCAGGCACGGGAAAGTCATCCATTGCACATGAGATCGCGCATCGTTTCGACAAAATGCATCGTCTTACGTCATCCTTTATCTTTTTGCGGAAGGAGCAATCCAGACGCGAGGCCTACCACCTCTTTACGACTCTTGCTCGCGATCTCTCCGACCGCTATCCATCATTTAAAGCCGCACTTGGAGAGGCTATCAAGGACAACTCTTCTCTTCGAGTCGGTACTCGTGACTATCCCACTCTTTTTCAATCGCTCATCTTGGAACCGCTCAAGGATCTGCACATCGTCGGTCCTATTCTCGTTGTAATTGACGCCTTAGACGAGAGCGGGGATATGACTAGCGGAAACGGGTTACACGAATTTCTTGCTAGAAACCTCTCTAGACTGCCGTCGAACTTCCGCGTGCTCATCACCTCACGGCCGGAGGATGGCGTTGAGCCTGCATTCGTTGGAGCACCGTCAGTCAGCATCAAATATATGAATGATCTTGAGCTGGCTGCTACAACGGGCGACGATATTCTCGCCTTGCTTCTGAGGTTTCTCCCTCCATATGAGTTCAAAACGTATGGCGTTGCTCTGGCCAAAAAGGCAGAAGGATTATTTCAGTGGGCAGCGGTCGCATACGGATACATCCTTAAACCTCCCGGTTCCTTTGGTTTTAGCAAGAAAAGGTGCATAGAACATCTTCTGGGACTGTCCGCACATGATTATAGGCAGGACCCATTGGACGAGCTATACAAAGAAGTCCTAGAAGGGTATTATATTCACCAAGAAGCGCGACTTCTATTCCGCTCCGTCGTAGGGCAACTCATCACTTCGTTTGAACCGCTCTCCATCCATTCCCTGACAGCTCTGCGATACCACATCCCTGATGGCGACGCTGATTATGATTCGGTTGCTGAAATGCTCCATCACCTCGGCTCATTGCTGAGTAATGTCAATTCAGCTGATGAAAACCTTCCCATCATTCCTCTCCACACATCGTTTCGCGATTTCCTCACAAATAAAGAGAAGAGTGGTGATTTTTGTGTTAGTCTTCTGGATGCTCGTCGCCAATTAGCGCATTCTTGTCTGGGTCTACTGCTCAAAGACCTCAAATTCAACATCTGCAATCTCGAATCATCATATCTTGCCAACAAAGATGTCAGAGACCTTCGCTCCCGCATTGATAACCACATCCCATCTGCTCTGCTGTACGCCTGTCGTTTCTGGGCCGATCATGTGGAACTTGTTGATTTCGAAACTGATCTATTTATTCAACTCCGAATTTTCTTTGAGAAGAAATTCCTCTTTTGGCTGGAGGTCCTTAGCTTGACGAATAACGTGGGTCTTGCTTCGCCAGCGTTGTCGGCTCTAAATGCGTGGCTAGCATCTGGTCAAGGTGTAAGTAGAATTGTTGATTCGAAAAGGAAGGCGAACAACTAATTGCTACGATCGCAGCAGGTCTCTCAAACAGAGCTAGAGAAATTTGGGTCGTTCGTCGATGATGCCTCCGCGTTTGTACGATATTTCGGGATGGTCATGGCAAAGAGCGCCCCGCATGTCTATCTTTCTGCTCTACCATTCGCGCCGACTCGTTCTCTTATCTCTGCACATTATTCCGGCTCATTTCCTCGGATGTTACGCGTGGAACGTGGGCGACTGTCTGATTGGCCGTCATCGGAGATGGTGATTTCAAACGTTGGGGGTGAGGTTAATTCCATTGCACTCTCACCAGATGGCCAGCGCATCGCCTCAGGCTCGGACGATCGAACAATTCGTGTGTGGAACGCAACCACGGGAGAGACGGAGGCGGGCCCATTTACCGGACACATGGATTCGGTCACGTCTGTGGCATTTTCGCCAGATGGCCAGCGCATCGTCTCAGGCTCGGTCGATCGAACGATTCGTGTGTGGAACGCCATTACGGGAGAGATAGAGGCAGGCCCATTTACTGGACACGCGTCTTCGGTCTGGTCTGTGGCATTCTCCCCAGATGGGCGGCGCATCGTCTCAGGCTCTTCCGATGGAACAATTCGCATGTGGAACGCCACTACGGGAGTGATAGAAGCGGGCCCATGTACCGGACACACATCTTCGGTCTGGTCTGTAGCATTCTCGCCAGATGGCCAGCGCATCGTCTCAGGCTCGCACGATGGAACAATTCGTGTGTGGAACGCCACTACGGGAGAAATGGAGGCAGACCCATTTACTGGACATACGGATTCGGTCGAGTCTGTGGCATTCTCGCTAGATGGCCGGCGCATCGTCTCAGGTTCACACGATCGAACAATTCGTGTGTGGAATTCCATCACGGGAGAGGTAGAGGCAGGCCCATTCACTGGACACACGTCTTGGGTCTTTTCTGTGGCATTCTCGCCAGACGGCCAGCGCATCGTCTCAGGCTCAGACGACGGAACAATTCGCATGTGGAACGCCACTACAGGAGAGACAGAGGCGGGCCCATTTACTGGACACACTTCGGTCTTGTCTGTAGCATTCTCGCCAAATGGTCAGCGCATCGTCTCAGGTTCGAGCGATAAAACAATTCGTGTGTGGAACGCCACTACAGCAGAGGCAGAGGCAGGCCCATTTACTGGACACATTTCGGTCTTGTCTGTGGCATTCTCGCCAGATGGCCAGCGCATTGTCTCAGGCTCGCGTGATCAAACGATTCGTGTATGGAACGCCACTACGGGAGAGACGGAGGCAGGCCCATTTACTGGACACACGTCTTCGGTCGAGTCTGTGGCCTTCTCGCCAGATGGTCAGCGCATTGTCTCAGGCTCGGACGATCGGACAATTCGTGTGTGGAATGCCACTACGGGAGAGACAGAGGCGGGCCCATTTACCGGCCACATCGATACGGTCAGGTCTGTGGCATTTTCGCCAGATGGCCAGCGCATCGCTTCAGGCTCGCACGATGGAACAATTCGTGTATGGAACGCCGCTACGGGAGAGATAGAGGCTGGCCCATTTACTGGACACACGTCTTGGATCTTTTCTGTAGCATTCTCGCCAGATGGCCACCGCATCGTCTCAGGCTCGCGCGATCAAACAATTCGTATGTGGAGCACCGCTACGGGGGAGACAGAGGCGGGCCCATTTACCGAACACACTGATTCGGTCACGTCTGTGGCATTCTCCCTAGATGGCCAGCACATCGTCTCAAGCTCTTCCGATCAAACAATTCGTGTGTGGAACGCCACTATGGGAGAGATAGAGGCGGGTCCGTTCACTGGACACACGTCTTCAGTCGAGTCTGTGGCATTCTCGCCAGGTGGCCAGCACATCGTCTCAGGCTCTTCAGATCAAACAATTCGTGTGTGGAATGCGACTACGGGAGAGACAGAGGCGGGCCCGTTCACTGGACACACGTCTTGGGTCGGGTCTGTGGCTTTTTCGCCAGATGGCTTGCGCATTGTCTCAGGATCGGATGATGGAACAATTCGTATGTGGAGCGCCACTATGGGAGAGACGGAGGCAGGCCCATTTGCTGGACGCATGGATTCGGTCGGGTCTGTGGCATTCTCACCAGATGGTCAGTACATCGTCTCATCAGGACATGGGTCAATTCGTATGTTGAACACTATGACAGAAAATACGGAAGCTTCAAGCTTGACACACGTCGACTTTACTGACCAAACCGTGATCAATAAGGAGGGATGGATATGCGGTAGTAAAGGTGAACTACTTATGTGGATCCCGCAAATACATAGGGCACATCTTCACCGCCTAGGTGTTATCTGGGTTGCTGGCGCACATGAAACTCGCATCGATCTTTCTACTTTCGTACATGGGCGGAGTTGGATTACTTGTATTATTAATACCTAGATAGAACCACTGCAGCGATCCGTGAATTTTCTTTATAATGTGATATGCTGGATAAGACATCATTGAGGCAGTACACGTTGAATTTAAGACTCAGTCAGTTACTGGCAACAGCGACAAAGTGTTCGGGCGTTGCTTGCCATCGAGTAGCGTGAATCACGTGACATCACACGTCCGTGGATTTATCGAGCGCTTGTCATGAAAGAGAGGTTACAATACTCGCTACTTCTGTACTACAATAATAACAACAAAAAGGACAACCGCAGAAAGAAAAATTGGGTTTTCAGGCACTGAGGTTCAAAGCAGCCATGGACAAGATCGGGTCCGAGTCGTCGTTCTCGTCAGACATGCGTACCCGATGGCAGGGCAAGATCGAGTTGTTGGGCTACGAGAGGAATCTGTGGCGAGCGAGAACATGAAGTTTCCGTGCACGATCTGGCCGTTTGGCCCAAGCTGAAGGGCGGGATGATACATATATATATGAAGGATATACGCACTCACTATTAGATGGGTAGCAGGCCACAGCGAAATACCAGGAAACGAAAAGGCGGACGAGGAAGCGAAAAAGGCAGCGGAAGGCACAACATCAGAAGCAGCAAAACTCCCGGCAATACTAAGGAAAGACATAAAGATTAACAGATCAGCCGCGAAGCAACATTCGAACACAAAACGCAAGCACAAATGGAAGAAGGAATGGGAAGCCTCACCAAGATACGAAAAGAATAAGCGTTTAGACCCGTCACTCCCGTCGAAAAAGTATATCGAACTGATAAGCAAAAAAGACATCTCTAGGACAGGAGCCAGCAAGATCTTCCAGCTGAGAACGGGACACATCCCACTAAACGCATACCTACACAGGTTCAAGCTAACGGACAGCGCACAATGTCCAGCATGTGGGGCAGCCAAAGAAACACCGCAACACTTCCTACTAGAATGCCCGGCATACAAATACGAAAGGAGCAAACTTAAACCCAAAAGAGGAAGACCGGAAAACAAATTCGCAGAGCTACTCACTAACGGAGACAAAATAGTAGCGCTCGCAAAGTACATACAAGATACTAAGAGATTCGAAAGAAAGGACAACGAACATCACACGCAACCCTAAAGCATCCTCCGCCCCAGCGCAAGACGCTTTCCAAGACCTCAAACACACCCCACGACCCGCCAGGCCCGCAAAAGGCCGAATCAAGACATGAAGAGTAAACGGACGATGAAGAACACACGCGGACAAAAGGATACAGGCACGCAACAAGAACCGACCCAAAGCGCCATGCACAAGCGCCAAGATCGCAACCCAAACCTGGCCGCGCCCCTTCACCCTGGCGCAACTCGCGCCCCGATAAAACTCGACACTTGACGTATCGCAAAGCTGCTTCCACCAGAAGCAGGGAGGTGTTCTAATGCTCAGAGGAAACGAAGTAGAAGTAGAAGGAACAACGGTCCAGGGACTATGACTAGTAGAAGGTGCCACATAGGGCTATGTACCCCAAGGAGCACGCTAATGGATTCAATATATATATATATATATATATGAAGGATTGGGAGGGGGTATACCGCTTCCGCCCTTATCAAGGTTAAGAACGTCTGCGGGATTGATACGAATCCAAGGGAACGCTCGTCATTGCGCTTGAACTTGCGTTAACTAACTTGGATTTTGATTTTGGACGACTCTCGAACTGTGCTGTAGAGGAATGAGAGAGTAAGTTAGTCAGAGATGCCCCAACTTACTCCCTTGGACCTCGACTATGACTATGTACGAAAGTAGAAAGATCCAAGCGAGTTTCGTGTTCGCCGCAGCCTAGACGTTAACGCCCAAGTGAAGATCTGCCCTCGGGATCCGCATTAAAAGTTAGTTCGATACTATCATAGATCCACCCCTTGTTGTTTATCTCGAACCCGTCAGTGAAGTCAGCCTGTCTAGTAGTTTTCGTCGCGCCTATTGTACTAGCGTCCGAGTCCATCATACGAATTGATCGTTATCTTGATCAGATGATGCGCAGGCCATCTGGAGACAATGCCGCAGATGTGTCGGAATTCGTGTCCAGCAAATGGGCCTGCCGCTGTCTCTCCCATCGCAGCGCTCCGTACTAGTATACAAACCGGTTGTACAATGCTGAACAGAGCTCTCAGTCGAGAAAAAAGTTATAATATGCATGTCTTACAAGGCAACGAGGCTCCCATTCCACTCCACCGTCGTCCCTCAGTCGGAATGTGTGATGTCTTCTTTTCGTCGCCCGACAGGTTACGTAACAAAGAACTGTCTCTCCAGGCAAAAGCGGTATTTTATGAGGAAAATCGTGAGCTCGGAGGACTAACAAAGGGATTAAATTTAAATACCTATCGGGACATAAATCAGGATGTAAGTGCGTACACATCACCTCAACAAGTAGCTAGAAAGGGACGCCCTGCGATTGCTGACTGCTGTCCAAGACAGGACCGTGACCGGAATTTTTGACGCCAGTCTTTTTAGGCCTCTCTCCTATATATGGTATTTCTAAGTCACAGTCACGTGTCTATGTTTTCAAGGAATTTGTACACTCTACGACTTGGATCAGACTATGCCAGCCGCACAGCTATCATAAGCAGCTGCTGACCTACATACGTGTCGGAGTGTGCACGCAAGTTTATCGTCATCAGTGTGTCAAGGATATTACGGTGCGCACTGCATCGACCATCACCGTTGAGCGTGTTGCAGCCAGCCATCTGTGCAAACGACAGTGAGGACCATGCACCTCGCATGGGTGAGCAGCGTGCTGATTGGCTTTCTTGTGGGATCTGGTGAAGAGGCTCATGGCGGGAATGAACAGGATCGAGGGTGTCAAGGCAAGACCGATATTGGCTCTGTACCAGTTACAGAGCATCCGGTTCCGAGGATGATAAGGATTGGGAAACCCAAAACGTCATCCCGTGCGGGCAAGCAGAAAAATTTCTCTTACAACGAAATAAATATTGGTGGGATATTAAACTAGCGCTGTGGATGAGAGGAGGCGAGGAGAGGCGTACGTGCGCACACATGTAAAACCTCACACCACTTTTGTCGTCTCGACCCAAATTTCATCGACGACCTGAACACCAGCCCGGGTGCCAGCTCCAACGACCACAGCGCCAAGACCACCACCAAGTGGGTAGTAGTGGGCCACCGCCAACTCTGACTCGGAATAGCACCTTGGCAGCCGACCCTGGTTTGCAATGAAGGAGTCCGCACCGATGCATGCTCCCAATTTGCAACGACATGGACGTTGCGCTGAGCTGGAGAGACTGCACTACGAGCTTGTGGAGGATACTTAGCTCACTCTCACCCTTTACCAGTTCCCAGTAGCCCATGCAAATTCCACCACTGCCATCACCCCCATCGAGGCTGATGACGACGGGTATCACCCTGAGCGCTGAGGATTGAGACTCAGGTGTGGCTTCGGCTGATGGGTGCCTGCGCCAAAGATCGTCGAGGTGTAGCATGTACCATGTCGCGATGGGCTGCGTGATGCTTGTCGTCGCCCATGAGCACGAATTGCATGGGGCTAGGCTCTACAGTCGACCCGTCAGCATATTGGTTGGACGGGTAGGGTGAAAGGTAGGAGGGGTGCTCACCTGAGACCAAGGCAGAGGTAGGTCCCCCGCACGGTGCACACATTACGCAAGGAGTCCTGATGCCCCGCTATGTGCCTCCACCGTTGCTGCCTTCACTGGGTGGCTCCCCGTCCACGTTGTAAGGCCAGCGCTCGGGCTGGGCCTGAAAAATCCATGCGCGCTGTCACCATTGTGTCATCCTGATTCTGCACCGGGGGAGGGGGTCGAAGCGATTGGCCAGAAAAAGAGAGAGAATGCCAGGGCATCTGTAGGAGATGAAGAAGTGAGGGTGCCTAAAACACAGCTTTAAAAACACTTTATTCAGAACGTCAACCGAATACAGAACAGGAGTGACGCAGAAAAGTAAGTAATGAAGCCACTAATGACTCGAGGGGAAGCAGGGGCACATGCGGACAGGACCGCACGTGATCACATAGACGCTTGAACCGTACCCTCACTCCAACCCCCATCACTCCAACCCCCAAACACTCTTTTATCCACTATGGCCACTGCACAATATATGGAGCACCGGAAAATGTCCCCGAATCCGTGCGTAGATGGTCTTTGATAAATAATTTCCTTGATAATGACCCACTGCTCCAGCCCGGGTCCCTCAGCATCGCAAAACTCAGGAACAGCGTGCGTCGATCCTTTCTTTTTGCGTATCGATACTCACTCAGGGACCGTCTTTTGACAGTACTCAAATCGCCGAATCGCAAGGAAGCCTACCTCAGATACGTGTTGAGGTGTCTGGTATGTACTTAAATCCTAACTCGTTGGTGCCTTGAAAACTTTTTATTCTCTTTGTAAGCCCTTCGAGCGCATAATGTTCCACATATCAAGAAACAAATTGGCCTGAAGAATCGGTTCTTTGTCACCGTAAGCAATCATGCGACAATCAAGAAGACGGAAAGCGTCCAGATTGATGGACAGACCGTACACTGGAACCAGAGGCTTGGCGCCTTGTAAGACTTGCCTTTTTCAAGTCTTATTTTCGGCTAAAAGTTCAGTTCAGTTCAACACAACGGTCCTCACACCTTACGCTGTGTCTTTATGAGAAGCGGTACTTACACCGTGATGTCGTTATCGGAACGCGGGAGATACCGATACCTATCGAATCCCAAAGTGGTTGGTACCTCATTAGAAACCTCCCTTGTTCCGCAGCTGAACATCCCGGGGGTAGAAGTTCCTTTTGTCCTGAGTAATGGCAATGAGGTTGCCGGACAGTCGACGCACCCGGTAACCCTCTACTTGACGATCACTGTGTCGACGAACATGCCCCCTCCGATCATTCCCGACGACCCATCCGAAGTACTGACCAATGGAGACGACTCCCCCGCTGAAGAATCTACTAAGCCCTCGATCGTCGCGGACTCCGGGGGACCCGTTCAATCCACCACCCCAGGACCTTCCTTACCCTCGTCAGATCCCCCTTTCGTCGAGCCTATGCCCGAGGGCCAGGCGGAAATCTCGCTTACCGAGAAGGCCCTGATTGCTGTCCGCAACGCCGATAAAGCTAAGCCAATCGAGCGAAAGAATACATGGAAAGGGGCTGTTAGTAGAATCAAGTGGGTGATGGACATTGTAAGCCCAATTGCGGAAGTGCGTGCGATATTCATTCTGCTTCTCCTCTACTAAGCCGACTTTCACTCTCAGCTCCACCCATTTGCAAAGATGGCATATAGCTTGGTTTCAGCCATCCCCGAGGTGCATCTGTTTGCGTTACTGTCGGAAGGAAACACTTATTCCAAGTTTATTTGGGTGGCAGACACTCCTAGAGCAGTATGGACGTGACGACAATGTCCTGACCCTAGTCGAAGCCATGCACGACGCGTTTGATTTCGCGCACCACGAAGACACTTTGAAATCCATCAAGCCTGACTCGAAGCAGGCCGAAATTCTTACTATGATGCTGCGGAATGTCTGTAGTTGCAGTGACTTTATCCGAGCGTATGGAAAGGACTCACAATTCTGTATGTCGTCTTCATCTTCTCTATTGACCGGCGTAAACGTGAAATTTTTAGGGAAGCGGACGTTGAAGAATATGGGCGGAGGAATCTCCAAAGATATTGAGGACTTGTCCACCGCCCTTGTCGAATATCGAAGAGCTTTCATAGATCAGGCCGCCATCACCACGGAGATAACTGTGTTCCAAATTCTGGACGGCGTGGGAATACTCTCAGCCAAGGTGGATTGGATGTCTACTCGGCTTGAGTGGGTGTCAAGCCAAGTTTCAGACGCCGGTGCGTCCTCTTGATGGCTTGTGGGTTTCTGGGTGCTTGGTCTAATAATCGTTGTAGAACTAGATAGAAAAATTGGAGAAATCCCATATGGGACAGGCTCGCGATTCGCACCCGACAAGGGCTGTCTTACGGGAACACGGACGGCCTTCCTAGACTTCATTGTCAATTGGGTGAACGATCCCGCATCGGAGCGTAGTCTCGTTCTTTTCGGGCAAGCAGGCACGGGAAAGTCATCGATCGCGCATGAGATCGCGCGTCGCTTCGACAAAATGCATCGTCTTACGTCATCGTTCATATTTTTGCGGAAGGAGCAATCCAAACGCGAGGCCTATCACCTCTTCACGACTCTTGCTCGCGATCTCTCCGACCGCTATCCCTCGTTTAGAACGGCACTGGGAAGGGCCATAAAGGACAACTCCTCTCTTCGAGCCGGAACCCGTGACTATGGTACCCTGTTCGAATCGCTTATCCTGGAACCACTTAAGGATCTGCACATCGTCGGTCCCATTCTTGTCGTAATCGATGCCTTGGACGAGAGTGGGGATGTAACCGGTAAAAACGGCCTACACACATTTCTTCCCAAAGCCCTTTCGAAACTACCATCAAACTTCCGTGTATTCATCACCTCGCGACCTGAGCACGACATCGAGTCCGCGTTCGTTGGAAACAAGTTAGCCGGCATCAAAATCAAATACGCGAATGATTCCGAGCTGGCTGCTACGACACATGACGATATTCTCGCATTTCTTCAGGAGAAACTCCCTTCAGACGAGTTTAGAAAGTACGGCGAAGCGCTGGCAATCAGGGCGGAGGGATTGTTTCAGTGGGCAGCGGTCGCGCGTGGATTTATCCTAGATCCTCCTGAATGCTTCGGTTTTAGCAAGAAAGAGTGCATAAACCATCTTTTGAAACACACAACAGATCGCGATGAACAAGACCCATTGGACGAGTTATATAAGGAAGTCCTTGAAGGATACATCACCCACCGAAAAAACACAGCTTTTATTTCGCTCTGTGGTGGGACAGCTCATTACTTCAATTGAACCCCTCACTATCCGCTCCCTGACCACCCTGCGACAACACGCTTCCTTTGACGACGATGACCGTGATGCCGTTGTCATATTGCTCCGTCGTCTCGGCTCGTTATTGAGCAATGTCAATTCATTTGATGAAAACCTTCCCATCATTCCTCTTCACACATCATTCCGCGACTTCCTCACGAGTGAAGAGAAGAGCAACGAATTTTGTGTTAGTCTTCAGGATGCTCACCGTCAACTGGCCCATTCCTGTCTCGGTCTACTGCTCAAAGACCTCAAGTTTAACATCTGCAATCTCGAGACATCATATCTTGCCAACAAAGACGTCGAAGACCTTCGCTTCCGCATTGATAAATACATCCCACCTGCTCTATCCTATGCGTGTCGTTTCTGGGACGATCATTTGGAACATATTGGCTTCGAAACCAATCTGTTCGTCCAACTTCAAAAAATTTTTGAGAAGAAATTTCTCTTTTGGATGGAGGCCCTTAGCGTGACAAGCAACGTGGGCCTTGCTTCGGCAGCGTTGTCGGCTCTGAATGTGTGGTTATCGTCTGGTCAATGTGTAAGTAGATCTGTTGATTCGATGAGGAAGGCGAACAACTAATTGCTGCGGTCGGAGCAGGTTTCTCAAATAGACCTAGAGAAATTGAGGTCGTTCGTCAATGATGCCTCTGTGTTTGTACGGCATTTCGGGATGGCCATGGCGAAGAGTGCTCCACATGTCTATCTCTCTGCTCTGCCGTTTGCGCCGACTGGTTCTCTTGTCTCTGCACATTATTCCGACTCATTTCCTCGAATATTATGCGTGGAACGTGGGCGATTGTCTCATTGGCCATCATCGGAGATGGTGATTTCGGACGTTGGGGGTGAGGTCTTTTCCATTGCACTCTCACCGGATAGCCAGCACATCATCTCAGGCTCTTCCGATGGAACTATTCGTGTGTGGAACGCCACTACAGGAGAGGCAGAGGCGGGCCCATTTACTGGACACACGGGTCCGGTCAAGTCTGTTGCGCTCTCGCCAGATGGCCAGCGCATCGTCTCAGGCTCGCACGATCGGACAATTCGTGTGTGGAACGCCACCACTGGAGAGATAGAAGCAGGCCCATTTACTGGACACAAGTCTTGGGTCTGGTCTGTGGCATTCTCGCCGGATGGTCAGCGCATCGTCTCAGGCTCTTCTGATAGAACAATTCGTATGTGGAACGCAACGACGGGAGAGACAGAGACAGGCTCATTTACCGGACATACGTCTTCGGTCATATCTGTGGCGTTCTCGCCAGATGGCAAGCGCCTCGTCTCAGGCTCGGACGATCGAACAATTCGTGTGTGGAACGCCACTACCGGAGAGGCAGAGGGAGAACCATTGAGTGGACACACGTCTGCGGTCAGGTCTGTGGCATTCTTTCCAGATGGCCAGCACATCGTCTCAGGCTCCCTTGATGGAACAATTCGTGTGTGGAATGCCACTACCGGAGAGACAGAGACAGGCCCATGTACTGGACACACGTCTAAGGTCTGGTCTGTGGCACTCTCACCAGATGGCAGGCGCATTGTCTCATGCTCTTCCGATCGAACAATTCGCATGTGGAACGCAATCACGGGGGAGACAGAGGCAGGCCCATTCTCTGGACACACATCTTCGGTCTGGTTTGTGGCATTCTCGCCAGATGGCAAGCGCATCGTCTCAGGCTCACATGACCAAACAATTCGTGTGTGGAACGCCGCTACGGGAGAGACAGAGGCAAGCCCACTTCCTGGACACACGGGTCCGGTCATGTCTGTAGCATTCTCGCCAGATGGTCGGTACGTCGTCTCAGGTTCACGCGATCGAACAATTTGTGTGTGGAACTGTTGGAAATATGTGATCACGCGCGAGTCATCTCGGCGTCGGGCATTGTTCTTGGGAGTCGAGGTGAGACGCGGGTCAAGTCCCGCAACACGATCACTCTAGTTTGATCAGGTACAATCCTTAGCTTACGATTATTCATGTCCAACGGTTGTCCGGGTGTCCGTACATCCTTTCACGTGTATTTGAGGTATCCTTACGACGTATTTAAGTACGCATTTGTATGCGCCTGGTACCCCAGTCTCTTACGAGTCCTGTGGTGTGCCAGGTAAGTCTAATAGTTCGTTGTCGAATATAGCCTCTTACGAGTTCTGTGGTGTGCCAGACCATCCATAACTTCGCTGCGTTGCGACAGGTTATGGGCCCTGCGCCGTAATCTGCATTAAGACAAGACTTACTCGCTGTTCTCTCATTGTGAGTTTGACTTTGTTAAATCCCTCTCCAACTCGGGTGCACCTCTGCGCGTTGGGGCGCAAGTGTCTCGAGGCTCGTGCTGGGGCCTAACACGCCTTGCTCGACCCGCACTACGGACCCCAGGCGTGGGGAGACGTGTCGGGGAGACCCCTCCATCACTGTGCGCATTAGTATTAAGCTTCTTAATTTCCGGGTCTTCGTCCCGATGCGGCCTTACTGGCCATGATTGTTAGGCGGGGCCGGGGGAGCCTGGTCCGGCTATAGGCCCAGCGAACGGTTGGCTGTTGCTGCCCTTAAGTGGGAGCGGTTTTGGTGTATAACACAGGCGGGCCACCCATGCCCAGACCTTGCGCCTGTTACAACTGCGCTGCGCTAGTTAATAGTAGTACTTACATAGGGCGCGAGTGGTTCGGCCTCTGCCAGTGGGGTCACTCCCTATAAGCACGCCGTTCCGATGTGTTCCCTCTCCATGCGCCTCGAGCGTGCATCAGGGACTCCCCCAAACAGCGCGGATGGCAGGGATTCGAACCTGCGTCTCCGTGGAATCTGCTGTGGGCGGCTCCTCCCTGACATGGAACCTCTGGACGCCTCTGAGCGCGCAGTCTTGCTGAGCACACCTAATATTCTGGCACGCTCTTGCACGCGCCCACGCTTCCTAGGGGGTAGTAGTCGAGTCGTATTACTAGTATAATTGTAGAAGCCGCACACATGGAGGCAGGACGCGATAGCGTTCTGGCCGTTACAGTTACATGAGCCGGGGAGGTCATGTGACCTTGTCTTCGCATGCACTCGTCGCTGAACGCTCCTCAGCGACAGAAATCATCCTTTAATATATTATGTCTTCTGGTACACCTTCTGTGCCCCCTGTACCTCCCTCTGGTTCCGGTAGCTCTGGCTCCGGTGGTCCCAGCGGAGGTGGCTCATCCTCAAGCTCCAACCCAGTCTCGGCCGCGCGCATCAAAGCAGCGGCAAACAGTATACTCTACATGCCCTCGGGCACCCAGCTCGAAGTTCTCTCCGGTCACAACTGGAGCTCGTGGTCTGGAGTGTTCACAGCTCTCCTACAACTCAACGAAGTCGACGCCATCCTCTCTCACGCCACGCTTCCGTCCGGAGTCGATGCAGACGATTGGGCTTCTATTCAGAAGAAGGCCAAGGTGTACTTGCGTCTGTACTGTGCGGCGGATGTGTATTCAATTGTCGAGTCGGACGTCGATTTCCCCACATTCAAGGAGAAGTATGAGCGACTTAGAGATACTTATGGCAGTGTTGGTAGCACTGCAATCTTCAACTTATGGATCGAGCTCACACAGGTCCGGCTGGACGATGGTTCTCCACTCGCCCCTCAATTAGCAAAACTAAATGAAGCTCGTGTCAAGCTATCCAATGCTGGTATGGGTATCTCCGATATCCAGTATTGTTTAATCCTCCTCAACGCCCTACCCGAATCGTACGAGGTAGTGGCCACAACCCTGCTCGCTTCTGGCCCTGCATCCAACCTCAAGTACAGCGAGATTACCGCTCGCGTTTTGAATGAGGAAGGGCGGAAGTCGGGTCCTTCGGCCTCACTTAATACGGCACGCGCTGGCAAGAACAAAAAGAAGAAAAATGATTCTATTCTAACATGCAACTACTGTAAGAAGAAGGGGCATGCCGAGCGCGATTGCCGCAAGAAGAAGAAAGACGAGGCCGAAAAGGAGGAGGAGGATACCAGTACATCGGACAGCAGTGACTCCGAGTCCAATTCGGAGAAGGCGGCGAACGCACTCGTCTATGTGCCCGCCACTGCTGAAAAGCAGCTTAACGTAGTCCTGTAAAGCTTCAGTTATAATACTATCTTATTGACGAGCGTCGCAAGTGGAATGCGTGTGCCGTTTGAGGCAGCGCTCGTTGGGTATGAGCCGGGTACCATGGGCTACCGGCTGTGGAACATACATGCCCACTCTCGCATTCGATCGTCCCGGGATGTGACGTTTAACGAGAGAAATCCCCCGTTCCTGCAGGCAAAAGAGAAATGTCCTGCGCCGAAGTCTCCTGCGCCTTTAGCGCGCAAAGCCCTCATAGTTCAAAGTCCAGCACTCGCTGCGCCTAACCCGGCAGCAGACGCCACCTATATTCCCAGTAGCACAAAAGTCTTCCTATTAACAGTGTAATACGTCCTAATACCGAACGACCTGGGTCCGAGCGACCTTCTGAGCGACCGGAAACCCCATCTTCACTCCCTACTGCCCTCGCTCCTCTCCTTTTCATACCGGAGCAACTAAGTGCCGCGCTCCGCACAGCGCCGCGACGTCGTAGTGTTCCGCGCACTATAAACTGTGTGTGGCTGCGGCGTGAGATGGCGATTGTGTCTTGGCGTTCGAGCCGTGCCTCTGTGCCCAGTCCGCGTTGTATCGGCGTGGTTGAGGTGGTGCAGAGCGGTCAACGGCTCGGTCACGCGGAGTCGCTTGCTGTTGCTCGTGTGGGTAGAGTTCCTACCATCTGTGCAGAGACTATGCGCTCTGCGGAGGCGGAGGAGTGGCGGAGGATGAATGGACGATGACTTGGGAGATGCCAGTGGTGGGCTTCCCAGAGCGGTCCCAGACCTGTTGTGTCAGAATGGGTCTTTGAGTCGAAGTCGGATGGACATTACCGTGCTAAGGTGGCTATGGGATACACGCATATCCCGGAAATAAGTTGTTGATGAGACCTTCTCCCTCCCTACGCGCGTTGAACCGCTGCTTTCGCTTCTGGCGCTGATCACGCTGGAGGACTGGTGTACAGTCTGCGATAGTCAACGGCGTGCTTGAGGAGAGGATTAAGTGGAGCACTTACAAGGTCTCATGTGGCTGGACAGGAGGTTCGGGTTTACTGTCTGAGAATGGCCTCCCGCGCGTGGACACTTCGGATCCACGGAGCTCTTGATGAGCTCGGCTTCATGCGGAAGTTCGCCGGTGTCGGCGTTGTATGTTGTCTCTCCCGGGTGGTCGTGGATTGCCTGATCAGGGGGAGATGTTGGAAATATGTGATCACGCGCGAGTCATCTCGGCGTCGGGCATTGTTCTTGGGAGTCGAGGTGAGACGCGGGTCAAGTCCCGCAACACGATCACTCTAGTTTGATCAGGTACAATCCTTAGCTTACGATTATTCATGTCCAACGGTTGTCCGGGTGTCCGTACATCCTTTCACGTGTATTTGAGGTATCCTTACGACGTATTTAAGTACGCATTTGTATGCGCCTGGTACCCCAGTCTCTTACGAGTCCTGTGGTGTGCCAGGTAAGTCTAATAGTTCGTTGTCGAATATAGCCTCTTACGAGTTCTGTGGTGTGCCAGACCATCCATAACTTCGCTGCGTTGCGACAGGAACGCCACTACTGGAGAGACGGAGGTGGGCCCACTTCCTGGACACATGGGTCAAGTCAAGTCTGTGGCATTCTCACCAGATGGCAAGCGCATCATCTTGGGCTCTTCTGATGGAACAATTCGTGTGTGGAACGCTACTACCGGAGAGACAGAGGCAGGCCCACTTACTGGACACGCAAATTCAATCTGGTCTGTGGCATTCTCATCAAATGGCCAGCACATCGTCTCAGGCTCTTACGATGGAGCGATTCGTATATGGAACGCTACTACAGGAGAGACAAAGGCAGGCCCATTTACTGTTCACACGGGTCCGGTTTCGTTTGTCGCATTCTTGCCAGACGACCAGCGCATCGTCTCAGGCTCTGAAGATGCAACAATTCGTGTGTGGAACGCCACTACGGGAGAGACAGAGGCAGGCCCATTTACTGAACACGTGGGTCCGGTCACGTCAGCGGCGTTCTCGCCAGATGGCAAACGCATTGTGTCAGGCTCTTACGATGGAACAATTCGTATGCTGAACACCACTACTGGAGAGACAGAGGCAGGCCCATTTACTATACACGCGGATTGGGTCAAGTCTGTGGCATTCTCGCTGGATGGCCAGCGCATCGTCTCAGGCTCTTCCGACGAAACAATTCGTGTGTGGAACGCCACTACGGGAGAGACAGAGGCAGGCCCATTTACTGTACACTCATCTTCGTTCGAGTCTGTGGCATTCTCGCCAGATGGCAAACGCATCGTCTCAGGCTCTTCCGATGGAACAATTCGTATGTGGGACGCCACCATGGAAGAGACAGAGGTAGGTCCATTTATTGGACCCGTGGATTCGGTTGAGTCTGTGGCATTCTCGCCAGATGGTCAGTGCATTGTCTCATCAGGACATTAGTCAATTCGTATGTTGAACGCTAGGACAGGAAATACGGAATCAGCAAGATATGTCAACGTCACTGACCATATCGCGATCAACAAGGAGGGATGGATATGCGGTAGTAAAGGTGAACTCCTAATGTGGATCCCGCAAATACATAGGGCACATCTTCACCGCCTAGGTGTCATATGGGTTACTGGTGCACATGAAACCCGTATTGATCTTTCTACTTTCGTACATGGGCAGAATTGGACTACTTGTATTGACACTTATGATAGATAGTACCGCTACAGTTATCTGTGGTTTTTCTTTATGCAGTCCGAAGTGTAATGTGATATGTTAGATAAGAGCTCACTGAGGCAGTACACGTTGAATGCAGGACTCAGTCAGTCAAGGTGTTGACGCGTCGCCATCGTGATGACGAATTTGTCGAGCTTTTAATTTGTCGTGTGCCATAAGTTACAGTACGGTCGGATACATTAAAAATTGTGTAACTCGCTGCTTTTGTGTTATGCAACGTGGTCCCACCTCAACTAACGACAGAAAAGTCAACCGCAGAAAAAAAGAATTGTGCTTTTAGTCAATGCGGTTCAAAGCCATGGACATGAGCGGGTCGTCCTTCTTTCAGACTTACGTACGTACAAGCTTTGGCCAGACAAGCAAGTAAGCACGAGCGAGCTAGGAGGTAAGTAAACGGACAAATGGGAAGGGAGGGAGCAGGGAAAGAGAAACTACGGATAGTGGTGGTGGTAGTTGTTGTTGAAACGGTGTGTTCACGCGCGAGACATCTCGGCGTCGGGCATCGCCCGCGTCTCAAGTGCGAGTCTCTACGCCTGGAATACGATCATTGTTAGTTACCTAGCTACAGTTATATGATCAGGGACAATCACTACGTTACAAGTTAGTTCACGTGTATTTACGACGCTCTTTAGGATGTACTTAAGGACGTATTCTGTACGCCTGGCACCCCACTCGTTAATACTCGACTGGTGTGCTAGGCAAGTTGTTTTATTATTTCTATCTAATACACTCGTTAATACTCGACTGGTGTGCTAGAGACATCCCATGACCCGCTGCATTTCATCAGTTGTAATTACCACGGAGGTCGTTGCACGAACAAGTGGATGGACTGACCCTCAGAATGTATAGGGGAAAAGGAGAGGGAAAGAAGGTGGTATACTACATGCGATATATCGTAAAGGGAGTGGGTGTGTATGAAAGGAAATGGCTTGATGGCCAAAAAAAAATTGAAAGCAAGGTGGGGAGGGAAGTGAGACTCGAAACCATCCGAACCAACCAAAATATATGAAACTCGTTGCGTGTCCCAGCACGCAGAGGGGTGGATTTATTCTAGATTTCCAAATCCCAACGGCGGCGTTAACCGTACTCTTGCCTTAAGACCTCAGTCTCCCTACACAAACAAGCAAACCTCTGTAAGCAAGTAAAGCAACGCGGGCAGTCGCTGCCCTAGGGATGCTGGAAGGCATTGACGTACACGCGCGAGGTGCCCGTTGTGAATCGGAGCAGGCGCACCTTGCATTCCGCAGGCCACGGGCAGAGGCACGCCCAGAACCACTCGATCACTCAGCCCGTCTTCTCGTACCTGCGGTAGTCGGTGAACCGAGTCCAGTCCATTTCGATCTCCGTCATACCCCCTCAGGCGAGTCATCCGTTTCATTTTGTGAAGCCAACCACCAAGACCAACAGCAGCTCCATCTCATGCTCGTCAAACATGCGCAGCAGATCTAGCGGTAACACGTCCCCGAGCCGCTCCATGAACGCGCAGAACTGCTCCGCGATCCGCCCTGCGATCCGGTGCGCTAAGACGAGATCGATGTAGTCCTCTTAGTTCGCCTCCGTCGCGTCTTTTGGAGCGCCGCCCGACCTGGTACGACGACGTGCTCGCCAAAGCGGTCTTTCGTCATGGAGAACGTCTCATCGAGCACGCCCATTATATCATTCTCCTTAGGACAAAAAAGGGCCTCAGCCGAACACCACGACGATGAGCATACACCACACCCAGGTAAGGTAAGGCCTCTGTACAGTTCATAGTTTACCGCTTCAAATCCTTCAGGTTTACATTCTTGTTGAGAGCCATCTTACAAAATCCCAGCACGAAGTATGCATTGGGGAACCGATGGTGGAATACGGCGAGGCTGTGGACGCGGCCAATGAACTTTAAACGGTCGAGGTGCTCCGGGTTCACGCTTGAGGCCAAGTTGATCTGCAGCGCTTAGTTGTCGTGCAGCGAGTACTCGAATAGGCCGTAGCCCAGTTTGAACATCTCGTGCGAAAGAAGGAAGAGCTGATCGCGGGAGACGCCGCCATAGTCGAGCACGTCCTCGCCCTCAAACCTGACCATGAGCCGCTTGCGGAGGTCCTCCGGCCGGAGACACATGATCGCCGCGAAGTTGTCCTCGAAGACCCACCCCCGGCGCACGGGCACGTCGTACTTGGCGTCGGCGATCAGGCGCAATCGCCGGCTGGCTTCGGAAGTAGACGATCTTCCGCCGGTAGTCGCGCTTGTACTGCGGCGCGTCCCCATCGACCATCGACGGACCTGCGGCGACGGTCGTGCGCGTCTTGTGGTCCGCAAAGTAGATGCGCCGCTTCGACTTCAGGCGCACTCGATGGTAGCGGACCTAGCGCGGTCGCCGCAACCGCAACCGCCTCGCTTCGCTGAGGGTCATTCCACGTTGTTGTACACGTGCAATAGTCGATGAAAAAGGGATGGCCATTGGGCGTGCGGCGCTCCTCTCACCCGAAGGGAAAGCGAACGTCGACGTAAGTGCCGTCTGCATTGGTTGTGTTCGGAGATAATGGAGCGCGAGCGGCAGGAATAGATACAGACAGATTGGGGGATGGGCGTGTCTACGTAGTACTACATAAATTGTGGTCGACATCGTATGGGCAACCGCGCGGATTGTATCGGAGCTCTGATCTAGGATAACCCCTTCCAACGGAACGGGCCATACAACCGGTGTGGGAACGGGGTGGGAGCGACGGCTGGGCGGCTGCTCCGCAGGGCGACGGCGAAGAGCGGTGGGTCCGAATGGATGCGGGCTGCGCGGGGAGGAAAGGGATTAGGGATTGCGTGCGGGCAAAAAAGAAAATGAGTGAGATGATTGTAGATGATGGTGGTGTGGGGCGCTAAACTGCCTACGGGTGCGGCTTGGTAATGTGTTGCTGATACTACCCGCGGAAGTCAATGAAGGGGATACGCATATCGTTGAAGGACTGGGCAAGGTCGAGTTGTTGGGCCACAAGAGGAATCTTGGCTCCTGTGGCGAACGAGAACACCAGATTTCCGTGTACGATTTGGCCCTCATACCCAAGCCGGGAACTGGGATGATACGTATGAGAGGGATTAGGAACTGGGGGCAAATCATCGCTTCCGCCCTTATTAAGGTTCAATTTAAGAACGTCCCCGACGGTGATCGATACGAATCCGAGGAAACCCTGGTCGTTGCGCTTGAACTTGCATTGACCGAAGACTTGGGTTGGGATTTTGAACGATTCGCGAACGGTGCTGTGAAGGAATGAAACATTAATGAGACAGTAAGAACCCGCCGTCGGGTGCACGCTGTGCTCGGCATTGGCCGTAAGACCTTAAAATAACCTTTGTTTTTCTTTGTTGGACTCAGTGCAATTAGCACCCAACTACTATCGCGAAGTCGCCCGATTGCCTCGTCAAAAATAAGAACAGGTCTGTGCCCCCTTTTTTCGGTTGTCTGGCCCGTTGTCCGCGTTGCGGGTGCAACTGAGTGGCTGAGGCGGAGAGCGCTGTTGGATGATCCTCTTGATATCATCACTGGTTTACGCGTTTATGTGCGGTCAAATACAATGTTTTATTCATTTCCCAGTCAGCATACTCTAAATTAACCAGGTCGACAGAAGAGGGGCGAGAGAGGGCCTTGCAAGCGGTCCGACAGTATGCCAAGGTGGCACTTTACGACAGTTTCAGGAAGAGCTCGAGGAGAGCTTGAGTTTATTGTTGATTGTGACGCACAATGTACAAGCACCACACGGGACGGTCACTCGTACTGCCGACTGACTCCGGATAGTAGTCCAAATTATATTTGATCTTCCAGACCCAATATATTAAAACCTAAGAGAGCACCTCAACCGTCGTGTCATCGGATGGACTTCTAAGAGAGCATTAAATCAGTACAGTACAGTTGTGTCAGAATAATACTAAGGGAGATAGGAGCATACACTCTAGTCCCAGCCACCAACCGCTCACGCGTTCCCGTAACACGGACTGATCGCTGCGCCATATCACAACAAGTTAGATTCAGTACAGCATAGGCGTTACACATAAAGTTCTCCAAGTTGCGCCCAAATGATTTTTTTTTCTTGTTTTAAACAAAAAAAAAAAAACCAATCCAGTTACAGCGCGGGTGTGCTTTACAATGGCGAGGACCACTCCAGCGCGGGACTTCAAGCTTCAAGAAGCGGTGGAGAGGGCCCTATCGCATTGATTGAAATGGGTGGGTGGGGGGTCAATTAGTCACCACGAAATTGTCAAAAGGGCTCGTCGGCGCAATTGTTATGGTTAAGGAGGCGTCAGGCAGCAGAGTGGGATGTTGAAGGAGGCTTGTAGTCTTGAAAAACTAGGGGGGATAGGCGCAGTACCGTCATGAGATGAGAGGATGAATGCCTCGAGGAATGGAAGGTGGGTGCCTGCACGACGGGGCCCGAGATCCTACAAGCACTTTACCCTTTTCATTAACTGAAGGCGCGGAAACATCGACCCTGCCTGCCTCTTTCCACATGTTTGAGCGCTCGCTGCGGAATATTATGGGCGCAGGACAACACAAAGGAATTGATGGAGGGTACTAGTATTCGGCGGCAGGTCAGACAATCGGGCTCGCTGATCCGGCAGGCATTATGCCCCCTGCAGTAGACACAGCAATGACCGACAATCGTGCGGTCGTTGTAGCTTGAGGGAAAGCGCATGGAGCTTCACGGAATTCTTGAGTAAAGGCGCTAAAAGAGGACAGCATGAAAGCCCCAATTGTAGGTTTCGCCGGTCCCTTATCAACGCACAAGGAAGCGCACGCCGAGTTTGGGCATTGTGAAGCACTGAAGTACTGAAGCTTACTGCGGAAATCCCCAAGTTCGGCTCGAGCCCTAAATCGTCCTTCACTAGGGCCTGAAACAGCTGAACGCTGCATCGAGCCCTCCAGTACATGTGTCTAGATGCTGTACCCAGTTGTATTGTTGCCTTAGACGGCCCTAGTCACAGTGGCAACCAATCAGTGTGGTGGGTTTAGTCACGTGATAAAACCCGGTAGGAAGACACCGAACTGGCGCTTCGTTTGCCCTGCCTCATCGGCGTCAATCATTCTCGACTTCTGGCTTTCTTGGCAAACGTCTGAGCTCAGCAGTATTCTGCGTGGGATTCTTAAACTTATGCGGCACGCGGGCTTCTATACTCTATGAATGTACTCCGCTGCGAATAGCTGCATAACTTCTTCGCTCTCTTTGGCGTTAAGCGATTCCGGGTTTACTAATGACTTTGAGGGACGTTTTGTGATTTGATGTGCATTTTCAGTAGGTTGCGCATTTCCTTCTCGTGGTGCTCAGCACACGTACACGTGTCGCACTTTGCAAATGCTTACTGTAGACGCTAGTGATGCAGTTCCGGACTTCTTTCAATCCGGCGGCCCGTTCTTCTCGCACCCCAGATGACTCGTACGACTTTTCGTGCTGCACCGCCATCCTTCCCAATGTATGTGCTATTGTACCTGACCGCAGTTGAATCCCACCATCCTGTTGGAGGAAAAAGCAACAATCTCTTCGCGTATCTCGCGGACTTAATAGCAGGATCACGGCTGCGGATTTGATTGCAGGGTGAAATGCTGTATCACTCCACAAGGCATAAAACATAAAAGCACGGGCAGAATGTCTGTATTGCAAGAGCAGCCCCTATCATGAGTACGTGTTCCCCTTTCAGTCAGGTTTTCTGGAGCTTTCGTAACGGATCTGCGTGTGTCCTCAAGGTTCTTCGAACAGCACCCAGAATGACCTTCAGTACAACTACGTCCCCACTGAATGGGTTTGCATCACTTTCCTTTCGCTTTTTGGTATTTCTACGTGTAGGTTCCCTTCCTTTCTCAACAGCACTTTTCTGACAAGGCGAGGTTGTGCAGTCTTCCATACCGTACAGGCCCTCTATTTCCGATTTTGGTGGCTGATACCCACCGCAATACTTTGCGGGTTCCTTGAGCTGACCGGCTGGAGCGGCCGATTATGGTCGAGCCAAAATCCGTTCCTGGACAAGCCCTTCATCATGCAGTGCGTATATTGTGCACCCTCTGCCGTCTGCTGTTGACAATGGCATAGGGCCGTGACACTCGTTATCGCACCCACTCCGCTGGTTGCAGCTAATTTCGTCATCCTTGGGCGTATCATCCGCCGGCTCGGTCCGCAATATAGCCGTCTGACTCCAAGGCGATGTAAGTCGTCCTCGTAGACCTCGTCTCTGCAATGGTGACGAACGCCATCACAGACACCATTATCTTTGTCTCCTGCGTGAGCACGTCCTGTTTCTGCATGAGTGGCGCAGTCTTTTACCGCTTCTCAGGACATCATATCTCTTGTCGTGCAAGCCCTGGGTGCTAGTATAGCATCAGGGAACCAGGCGTCCCAAACACGAGTCAACGTGGTTTGTATCCTTTATTCTACCTTTTCTTCGAAGGGTTAAAAACGAGAGGAATTATTTAGGGTTCTAATATCGCTCTTGGCGGGACCATATTCCAACTTGGTGTGTTGCTTCACTGGCATTTTCGGTAAAGCGGTCACTTACACTTTGTCAGTGGCTATCATTTTGTATTGTGCTTGTGCGGCGGAGTTCCTCGCCCGCTATGCATGGAACCGGCCAATGCGATCGGCACGCGTTGCTGGTGAAGTTAGCCGTGGAGTGATGAACCAGCCCTTAAAGCGCATGTTGTATGCTATGTCTGTCATGACAATATTCATCGTCATACGGTAAGATTGTCTACTACTAGTATTTCTGCGCATGCCGCATCCTAATGATCTACAGGACTATCTACCGAGTAATCGAATTCGTGGACGGGTGGAATGGCAAGATCAATTCAACTCAATGGTACTTCAGTAAGTGGTCGTTCATCACCTTAGCCCTAGCTGCACAAAATCTTAACCAAATATTTTACCGTAGTTGTATTTGATGGCATAATGATCACCCTCGCCATGCTGACCCTGAATGCCTTCCATCCTGGAGTTTTCCTGCGTGAATCAGATTTTCTCGTGCCCACCAATTCCGAGGACCATGCTTTGGCAGATCATCATAAGACGGGAAATGGCGAGATGCGGGGAGTGTAACTGGTCTCCTCCATCAGTTTCTTTTTTCGACCTCGGCTTCATACGGACTACATTAATTTATGTCAAGGGGCTTACTTAGGATGAATGATAGGACGTAGTTTATCAGATAATTGGGCCAGCGATACTGTGTAAAGCGAAGTGCTACGTAGGGTAAGTAATCTGCCCTCAGGTGCACAAAAAAAGTCAAGGGACTTCACAACGAAGTGCGAGCGGCCCCCCGTCTCGCGACACAAAAAGCAACGTTGAGGTAACTCGAATCCCCGAAATGCTTCTCTCGTCTCAAGTGACTTTGGGGCCATGACGGTCATTGGCGGAGACCAACAACCCTCTCATACTGGGACAGCACCACGCAACTTTAAGTAAGCTTCACGCTCGAAGACTCGGACCGCCTCTAGAAGGCGCGTCCCTGATGTCACATGTGGCAATGAACATCAATCGTAAAGCTTGAACACCGTAGACGTTTCCTAAAAAAATCACAATGGCTGCAGCCGTGCCCGGGCAAACAAAGTCATTCCTGGTAGGAGCCAACTGCAGTTCCTGGCGCAGCCTGCCCTTCTGTAGAAGTTCTGCCATTCATCAAATATTCATCTTTAGTCGCTCCTTACCATGCCAAACTACCAGGATATCTCGCCATAGTAGAAACTACTAACTTGAATTTGTCGCCTTTCGCTGTCCCTCAGGCCTCAGGGCCTCAAGACCCGTGAGATTGCTTATCAGTGTCACATTACACAATGGAGTGGGCGGGACGGTTAACATTGCTGCCGGGACTGTTGCCGACGCTCTACCCAATTAGGATATTGTTTGGCACAACCCATCTCTCACCTTTTTTTCACAAACGTCTACGGTTTTCAAAATAGCTGTAATGTAAAGGCTCATAAAAATTTGGGCGACAATCATGTACAAAGCCGCCACCTACACATCTCGGCCGACTTCTCAGCCGATAATGCTATTTGAACTCACGTCCCGTCCATCACCGCTAGGCGGAAACCTAGTCTGTCCTCTACCTATTCTTACGATCTCATAATACCCATAAGCACGAAGTTCCGGGTCACGCGTCTCTAGTAATTCACAAAACAAAAGCCTCTAGATCTACCCTCTAAATCGCGGAAATACCAGGAAACCATCGGCAAGGTAACCGTGCCCAGTCGAGCTTTGCAGTGTCAAAGTCGTTCACCCCTACAATCGTAGCCGGCACCGCGAGTGCCAGTTCACCTGCAATGGAAGAGAGGGATTGGGCAACCTGGAGAACATGTCAACGCGGTATACAAAACCAGGGAAATGTACGACACATACCCGCAAGCGATCTTCGTGCCACGGACCCGCAAGACCAGCTGACAAACCATCAAGCTTCGTCAGTCCATCACGTGCTTGCTCAAAGTGCTGTCGCAGTGGTTCCCGTTTATCCTTCAGGATCTCCACCGACGCGTTAGCGAACGACGAGAGATCCGGGATCGCGACCTGAGGACGTAGTTTCTTGTACTCCGGACGAAATGCCCATTTGTACCGCCGTATGAAGTTGAGTGCCACGCGCTCTGCTGGATGATGCAACGCCGGAAGCATAAGCTATGTCGAAGAAGGCCCATAGATAAACATCCCTATTTTTAACACGATATGGTCAAGAGTCTTACCATGTACATCCCTTTGCAGAATGATTGGAAGGAGGTGAGATATGAGCGTACGAAGATGAGTTCTCCATATGCTCCTGCGTCTATTGAAAGCTTCTGAGTACAGACGTCATAGCCCTTGCGAGTGAACCTACCTTTGGGCATGACTCGCTCCAGGGAATCGAGAGTAGAGAGGTGCTCGCGGATGACCTGGCTCAGTTCCCAGTACACGAACGATTTCTCGTCCTTGACATAGAGTTCCAGCTGGAACCCGGAAAGTAGTACCTCTTCAATTATGGAAAGCCTCCACAAGAGCATAGCCTTCGGTATTGCATCTACGACTAAACGGTCTTTATCACCCTGACTCGTCACATCTCGATGAGAGTATGTTTCGCCGAGCGGTGTTTACCTACCAGTAGACCCCACTTCTCACCCGTCGTAGATGTCGTGTCGTACAGTTCCTGCCATTCTAACAGGGACCGCGCAAGGAACCTTCGGCGACGCGGTGGGTTGAACCACGCGGATTGGACGTGGCTAAGCAACATCTATAACTCGACTTTGTTTCTGAGATGGACAGAGCGCAGAGCGACGCTGCGCACCCGTGAGAGCTTGCGCTCGATGTTCAGGAGGGGTGGAGCGCCAGCCCGGTCTATGATAGCCGAGAACGTGTTGTACTCGATGCCAACCGTCTCAAAAAAGAAGCGATCGACGAGCCAACGCAGAGGATAGACCTCGAGAATACGTTGGTTTGAGAAGAAAGCAGACTATTCACGTCTATAGTTATGACGGCTACGACTAATTTACAGACCCACCTGAGAAAGAGCACGGATGAATGGGGGCTTCTGGGAATGACGCGAAAAATTGGCGCAGAGATCCCCAGATATCTATTACAGTGGTTAAATTAGCTGCATTGGAGAAGCACTTGTCTGACCTTCCACGCCGACAGACTTGCCACGGCAGATATCTTGTAGATCTGAGCCCATCCATCAAACATGTCCGCGAGAGCGTCCCACGCAAGATTTTGGGGCGGTAATCGGTGAGCCCTCAGAGGCATGAAACTATTTAGCTTTCGGGTGATGCGAGGGTCAAAGGCGAAGTTTGCAGGAGAATGAGGAGCAGGCTCTGGCGCTAGGATCGAACGGACTTTTTGCAGGCATTCGCGCGCTGAACGGAGAAAAACCAAAAAGTGTTCGCGTTCCTTGGACGGATGGTGACGAAAAAGGTTCAGCAAATCCTATGGATGTCATTCAGCGGGGTGCTGAGTTACTGTGGCAGACTATGGACGCACGATACGGAGAGATATCCTGTCCAATAGTGCGCCTCGCCAGGGCGAGGATTCTGGAACATCATAAGAAATCCCACAACCAAAAACTTAATGCCACGCACCGGGAAGCAAAAATTGGATCCAACTTTTCGCATCTTCTAGTTGCGAGAGAACAGTTGCGACAGGCGTGCTTTCCATGAGGGAGACATCAAACTTCTCTGAGTGCCAGTCTTCAGTCTACGAAATATCAATAATAGAAAGGTAGCGATCAGGCGAGGCCACAGACGTCGTGTAGCTTTCCCTTGCTAAGTTCCCGCCATACTAAATCGCAACACTTTAAGAATCCCATAATCGCTGCCCGTATGACAACTGTGACGAGTTCAAGGGGTCGGGCAGGGTCTCGCTGTAGCTGTTCTTGGTGGGGAATAACGTCGGGGTGAATGTCTGTTAGATGATGCACATAAAGGCAGGTGTATATAGTCTGCGGAAGGGTATATCCCGCGTGCCACTCCATCTTTCAGGATGTAAGATCAGATCAGACAAAGGCAAGGATGGGTTGGCATTGGCGCACCTCGCAAGCAATAGCCCTGTCTAACACGTAACAAACTTCTTCGGGAAGGAGTGGAGTGAGCGGAGAGAATACAAGCCGCTCCGCCTCGTCATCGAGAATAAGTCCACTGTCCATGCGAGGGTCACCGATCTGAACAGGACCAGGATTAACAAGGGACGAGGGTGAGAACGCGTCCTGATTGCCTCGAGAGCGCTCATTGCGTCGTAGAGCGTAAAGTCTTCGGTCAATATGATATCTCCTATCTCCATGTCTACCGTGACGCACGTTGTTCAATCCGTCGATATTCTTGACGGGACGAAGATAGAGCTCACCTTGCACCGCATTCAGGAAGGTATCTGAGACATCGACGAAGTCGTCGCCACCAGGAAGCCAAGGAGTTGATAGTTCTGATGACATCTTGACTAGGCTACACGCTCTCAGAGTTATCTTGAGCGTGTCGCGACCAAGTCGCGCGGTCGCTGTCGACGTTCCAACACGACTTGGGAACGGCCTTCCCTTCGAAGCTTTTGACTCCGGCCCGGGTCCGGAGGCGATGACTTCACGTGATTCCCCTTTCTTGTCACGAATTCTCAATTTCGACTCTATGCTGGAGATACGTGTACTGTACTACGCCCGGGGGGGAACCTGGGAGTTCTGAATTGGTCGATCATGAGCCTGAGGTGGCACATCAAGCTGGCGTACAGGAATCCGATTCTCAAGATGTCCGAGATCGTTCTCAGGAAGATAGTCATCGACGACCCGACCATGCAGCCGCCGCATCCCACTGGCGTCTGGTGCGCGCGACTGCACTGGTGCTACCCGCCTCGACACTGGGAAGCTCAGCTGGCAGCGGCGGGCTGTCCTCTATCGGGTGATAGCGCCGCAGGGTGCATCTTGAGACACGAAGGACAAGAGGAAAACGGGTTTTTAGTCGCTGCAATCTAAAAGGCAGCACATGCCAAGGCACATATATTCTCTTCTCGTTTCTTCTCGGCCCTGTGTTTACCTTTCTGCCCTTTTTATTCTTGGCCGTGTCTCGGGACTTACAATTACTATCTAATTTTTTGCGAAATTTTTTGAGTTTGTCCGTTTTTCTTCCGTATGGTGTGTAGGGCAAGGTGTAAGGTGGATTTTCTTTTCTTTTCTCTTCCCTTCCCCTTAAATTCCTATGATCCTCGAGGGGTCGCCCTTTTTACACGCGCACATTCACAGGGCGTAGTACAGTCTTAGCGTCCAGCCACAGGATGGCCTCTTTTCTTTCCTTCTCGGTCTCGTCTTTCTTTTGTATATAAGTAACTTTCATTGTATACGATACATGTATATGGCGGATTCGAGATGAGTGGATGTATCAACGAGCGCGACTTCAGGGTGTACGTTTGCGAGGTGTTCTCGGAAGTTGCCACTCGCAGTCGCGGCAATAGAAGTACACATTCCGGTGTGGGAGCTCGTCTCTAATATTTTAGCCCGGTACGAATCCCATGCAAAAGATCTACGTTGTGAATTCAAAGCGCGGATGGCGGTCTCCGAGTCGCTTGCGCTCTACGGGTGAGTCCCACTCGCCCGCTCCGGTCCCATCCCCATGCATCTCCAGTAGCCGCTGTACCTCCCTCCGCTTCACTGCGTTGCGAACCCTGAAGTATACGAGAATACCTACGCAAGATACCGCCATCCCAATTGAGAAAGCAAGGTTGACACGAGTTGCCTTCTTAAACCGTGGGGGATCGGTGAAGAGCCAAGTGGACACAATGCCACCGGAGTTGGTTGCAATAAAACCGATTGCAATTGCAGTCGCGCGGCGGTAGTGAGGCTGCACGTTATTCGCATTCCATGTGGAGAGGCAGGGTGCCGCGGCGTAACTGCCAATAATCTGTAGATACAGCGCGCCGTAGTTGATATTTTTGTTGTCTGAGCCTACGTGAAATGAAAGGCAAATGATAGAATCTTAGGTACTATTCTTCAAACAGCGGGACAGGCGATGAGACGCACCAAGAAACATGGCGTAACCAGCCACAGAGATGAGCGCGCAGACAATAGCCATCACGCCACGGTTCTTGTACTTATCACAGAAGTAGGCAGAAACGATGCTGAATACAAAGGAGCAGGCGTACGGCGGCACCTGGTAACGATGTGTGAGATAAGTGGACCCCTTGGTGGTTGAAACAAGCGCACCGTCAGCAATTGCGTGCGGTTAGGAGAATGTCCTAGCGCATTAACAATGGTAGGTGTGCTGCGCAGCGAATGAGTCAGTGTGTGAGCGAAATTGGAGAGGACACCGAGAATGAATACAAATTGGCGAGGCCATAGAGCTAACGAACGATCAATCGACGCTCGTTGATGAGAGAGATGCTTCAACACCTCACCGTTGTGCCGCCGAAAAACAAGGGGAAAAAAAGCATAAGGACGTGCGGTGCATCCGTGAACGTACTTGCGACTTCGCTCCAACTGAATACCTCTTTATAGGTGCCATCAGTGTCGGCGTCGCCACTCCAGTCGTCAGCAAGGTCACGGCAATATGTCTCGCGCTCCTCTTCTGTCAGGAACTTGATGCTCTGTGGTGAAGCAGGAACTATAAAGAGAGTGGCGAGTCCAAAAGCCACCGTGAAGGCCCCCTCCTGAATCACGTGATCAGAACACACAATGGGCGAACAAATGATGTAGACGACTGGCAGACGACGAACCACAATGAAGATCCACTGCCAGCCAGAAATTCCGTGTTTCCCATTGAGGTTTCGAATCCCGTAAGCAAGGAGACCAGAGAAGGCACCAGCGAGTGAGGTAACGCTGAACATCATGGCAAACCGGAGCTGCATAGCGTGGCGCTTGTAAAAGTTGGAAAGTAGAAGCGTGACACCAGGGAAAAGGCCGCCTAAGAGTTGAGACGTCAATAGGATCGGATGAGGGTTGACAGGAGCCAATAGATCATACCTTCGAGAGCGCCGAGGAAGAAACGGCAGACGAGAAGACTGTGGTAGGAATGCACGGCACCTAAAACGAGTAGTGACCGCTTAGAACTGCGACGTGGCGGGAGGAAGAACAGCGGGTACCTTGGCAGGTGCAGACGATCCCCCAGAGGATGACCATGATAGGAAGGGTTACATTCGCACCAAGACGCTTCATGAGCAAGTTCATCGGGAGCTCCATTAGAATGTATGGGACACTTTTGGTGATCAGTCAAGGATTGGTGACAAGGTCAGAGTACGTACTAGGTGATGGTCAGAGCAATCGAGAATTGCTTTGTGGACATGTGAAGGCTCGTCGTCAGCCCAGCAATTCGGGCATTACCGATGTTCCTTTTTTTTTTTGGTCAAAAACGAGATCAAATTGAAAAGGGCGGACATACGATCTATCCTGAAGGTGTGGTACTGTTTGAACGCTCACAGGCGAGGGATCGCAGGAGCACTCACTAGAAAAGACAAAAGATCTTAGAATGGGAGAGATGAGAGATAGGTAAGGGACGAGATAAGAGGGAGAGCTCACAAAACATGCCAATAATAGGGATAAGATAGAAATCGATTTTGAGGGTAGCTCTCCTGAGGACTTTTGGATCTATTGGATGAATAGGCGCATTCTCATCTCCGCGAATGCTCTGAACGACATCGACGCTGGACTCCTTGTTAGAAGAGTGGATCTTCTCAGACCTGAGCGACGCAGGCATGGTGAGAGGTGAGATGAGTGGGTCATCTTGAGCCTGCGACTTTCTTGTAACGAACAAATTCCTCAGTCGAAGCAAAGATTACTGTAACCGGTGGAGATGTTGAACAACAGAAGACCCCCGACACTCCCAAAAGGAGCACGGGTAATCCGATATTGCGTATTCGGGTCACACACCCGTCATCTAAAGTAGGTAATATTTCAAATTCGATGATCGTTCACTCCTCCAATATGGACCGGGAAATAAATCGTGAATGCCACGACGCTGTCGAGTGCTCCTTGTGCTCTCCTTGCCTCCCTGACTGCGGCATCAGAAAAACGCCTCCATGGTGAACGCAGTCACTAATACCGCACATAAGAAAGGACCTCCGTTGGGCGTAGTGCTTCGCACGCTTCCCTTATAAGACCTAAGAGTCCCACACAGGCTGTGTGCTGATTCTCTCCGGGGAATCCCGCTCGAGCGAAGCAGACCTTGTGCAACACCACGTGGGCAAATGGGCCAAGACACGCGGCGAGAAGTGTCAGGGGGGTGAAACATAGAAGAACACCAAGAGATGGATACTAGAATGATGGAAGAAGGGAAATCGTCCACGATGGAGCCCTCGAGGGGCAGGGCACACACGGTCATCCGGAACGTGTGCGTCCCTTCGAGCAGGGTTCTTCGATTTCTGTGGGCTGATTGTTTGACAGGGGAGACCCCGTCATGGAGCGATGACGAGTGGTATCTGAATTCCAGCATAATTGTGACTAGAAACGACCTGTTTTATTCGGGTCATAACTGCATGACCTATAATACGCACAAGCATTAGCACCACGACATAGGGTGGTGCGAACGGTAATTCTGTGGCACAATGTAAGGCTAATCACAGATCAATCAATCGTCAAGGGTAGGAGATCACCGATCACCGCCTAAACCCCGCTTGTCAAATGTGAGGTTATTCAATATCCATGTATGTAAGATATTTGGGAAGGCGGCGCTCAGGTGGGAAAGTAGCCCACACGGGAAGTTCAATAGGGTAGTATCGAGCCAGTTCGGGATAAGAGCGTCCAATGTGACTTATGGCACAAGAGAGATTACAAGGTGCTGCGCTAGCATGGGGAGTGGGTGTGGAAGTGGTGCTGGATAAGTAGATAAGGGGGGCCCCACTCCTTTGGGCAAAGATGGAGGCTATGACCTACTTATATAGCTTGAATAGTCCCCCTCACCAGTGTACCTTACCGTGTACACGCCTTGTGTCCGAGTACGCGAGCCCGACGAGCCTCGCGGTCGAGCTGATCTGCAAGGCGCTCTACTTAGCGCCGGCTGACGTGCTCACAAGCACAGCGCGCGTACTACGGCGCTATCGCGCTCGCCATCCTCGCCGCCCCGGCGCACTCGTGGCCACGGATAGCTCTAGCTCCGCCCCGGACGACACAGATGGTAGAGGCGCGGTGTGGCTGGCGCGGTTGCCGATGCGTGAGTCCGTTGCGGTAGGCGCAGAGGTAGCACGCGTCGAGCAGCAGTTGGGCTTTGTCGTACATGAGGGTCGCGCGTCGCGCGGCTTCTGCTGCTGGAGCGCGGGGTGGGGCACGACGTCCAGGAGGGGGAGGAGGGCGACGCGGGCAGCGTGGTCGCGTTTGTGGATGGGGTGAGTGCCCTCGCGTTGGGCCTGACGCGGCTGCTGCAGTTCAGGGAGCAACACGATGCGGAGAGTGCTTGCTGCTGTTGGAGGCGGACATTCGTCGTGAGAGAATACTCGATACACCTTCTCTCTGTCCACCCTTGCTTTGGCACTGTTGGGGGTGTGATGTGAACCGCATACATATGAAGAGGACTTGTGGACGCACCATTGGGCATCCGGCGAGAGGAGAGTGTGTCAAGTACACGTCTGCGGTGACTTGGAGCATTGCCAAACCTGAAAAAACTTTGAGCAATTCCATTTGACTTTCCCCCAAATATAATGTCAATTGCGTGGCCCACTTTTTGCAAGAAGATCATTGGTGCCGAACCAACCATCACACTTTGCTGCTTTAGGTATGATGCGTGCCTCTCTGGGAGCAGATGATTGGTAATAGTCTACAATGGGATCGAAGAAATGGCGCACTCAGGCTCTTCATCATCGTGGAGACGGCCCTATTCCATCCCCATTCCATCAAGAGGAAGTCGGAGACGACGATGGACTGCCCTTAGCCTTCTGGCTCATAAGCTACTAGACCGTCTTGCTGTTGTCATTTTGAAAGAGCGTGGACCCATCACGGGTGACAAGGACGAGATGGAGGTAGTAGCCAGGAACAAGGAGTTCCCTCGACCCAAAGACAGAAAACGTAATTCACCTTCTAGCTTCCAGCATTCAACGTTCAACGTTCAACGTTCAACGTCCGACGTTCCGTTCCGTCCAACAAGCATGCATTGATACTCCTCCATTTCATCCTCTTCATGGCCGTCAATATAAATTTGAACCTCCTATTTTCTTCATCCATCCTTAAGTTAAAATGGTTAAGCGCTGGAATTTTTAGCCACCCCTGGTTGGCCTTATGAAAAATTGTACCCATCTCTTATCCCGTCTCATTTCCGCTAGGCTCTTGAGCTCACATGCTACAGCTCACCCTCAAGAATCGGCAAAGGACGGGATATTGTCTATGAGTATGTGCATGCCAGTTTAGACACGACGAGTTATTGAAGCTCTGGAAAGCGTTTGGTGCATTTTTCGCACTAAGTTAGACCGTGCGATTATACAGTACTGTATGGTAAACGCCAAGGGTCAAGGGCCAAGGCCGCTGCCAAGGTACGAAGTAACTACGTGAGCTAATTGCCAAACATGATGCGGGACGACCCGAATCCGGAATACAGTACTGTATTGAACTTGAACGATCTTGCGTCAGGTCGTCAGACCTGACAGCGCCTGTCAGGGCCGACGAATTTAAGAGTTGCGGGTTCGAGACGGCCCACTCACCTCGCCTCTTACGAGTCTCACCATGCCCACTTGGCTCAGTTCTAAGAAGGTCCACTCTTCTAACGAGGAATACAGCGTCGATGTTGTTTCGAGCATTCCCGAAGAGAAGGCACACATTCGTCCTATAGACCCAAAAGTCCTCAGGGTAGCTACCCTCAAAATCGATTTCTATCTTATCCCTATTATCGGCATGTTTTGTGAGTCCCCCCACCCCCCTTTATTTCTCTCCTTATCTATCTCTCATCTCTTTCATTTTGAGATCTTTTGTCTTTTCTAGTGAGTCTTCCCGAAATCTTTCACCTTTGAACATTTATACACTAAAACGACCCCAGGATAGAACGTATGTCCGCCCTTCTCAATCTTATTCTCGTTTCTGACAAGAAAAAAGGAACATCGGTAACGCTCGAGTTGCCGGGCTGACGACAAGCCTTCATATGTCTACAAAACAATTCTCGACTGCTCTGGTCATCACCTAGTACGTACTCTGACCCCGTCACCGATCCTTGACTGATTATCAAAAGTGTTCCATACATTCTAATGCAGCTACCCATGAACTTGCTCATGAAGCGTCTTGGTGCAAATGTTACCCTTCCTGTCATGGTCATTCTCTGGGGGGTCGTCTGTGCCTGCCAAGGTACCCACTGTACCTTCCTCCCTTGCGTCGCAGTCCTGAGCGGTCACTGCTTGTTTTAGGTGCCGTGCATTCCTACCACAGTCTTCTCATCTGCCGTTTCTTCCTCGGCGCTCTCGAAGGTCTGGTCTACTGGCACTTGCAAACCCTCATCCGATCCTATTGACGTCTCAACTCTTAGGCGGCCTTTTCTCCGGTATCACGCTTCTACTTTCCTGCTTTTACAAGCGCCACGCCATGCAGCTCCGGTTTGCCATGATGTTCAGTGTTTCCTCACTTGCTGGTGCTTTCTCTGGTCTCCTTGCTTACGGAATACGAAACCTCGATGGAAAACACGGAATTTCTGGCTGGCAGTGGATCTTCATTGTGGTTCGTCGTTTATCTTGTTCGTTCGTTCTTTTGTTTAAAAAATCGTTCGTTCGTTCGTTCGTCGTCTATTCTGACCACCTGACTCAGGAGGGGGGCTTCACGGTGGCTTTTGGACTCGCCACTCTCTTTATCGTCCCTGCTTCACCACAGAACATCAAGCTCCTCACAGAAGAGGAGCGGGAGGCATATTGCCGTGACCTTGCTGATGACTGGAGTGGCGACGCCTGACACTGATGGCACCTATAAAGAGATATTCAGTTGGAGCGAAGTCGCAAGTACGTTCACGGATGCGCCACACGTCCTTGTACTTTTTTTCCCCTTTTTCTTCGCTGGCACGACGGTAAGATATCGCGGCGTCTCCATCTCTCAAATAAGCACTAATTGATTGTTCGTTAGATTTTTGGTCTCGCTTACTTGTATTCATTCTCGGTCTTTCCAATTTCGCTCATAAACTGACCCATCTATCACGCAGCATACCTACCATTGTTAATGGGCTAGGACATTCTCCTAACCGCACGCAATTGCTGACGGTGCGCTTGTTACGAACCGCCAATGGTCACATTATCTCACACATCGTTACCAGGTGCCGCCGTACGCTTGCTCCTTTGTATTCAGCATCGTTTCTGCCTACTTCTGTGATAAGTACAAGAACCGCGGCGTGATGGCTACTGTCTGCGCACTCATCGCTGCTGCTGGTTACGCCATCTTTCTTGGTGTGTCTCGTCGCCTGTCCTGCTGTTTGAAGAATAATACCTGAGGCAGTACCCTCTGTTATTCATTTATGTAGGCTCGAACAACAAAAACACCAACTACGGCGCGCTCTTTCTACAGATTATCGGAAGTTACGCCGCGTCACCCTGCCTCTTGACATGGAATGCGAATAACGTGCAACCTCACTACCGCCGTGCGACTGCCATTGCAATCGGCTCTACGGGAGCCAACATTGGCGGCGTTGTGTCCACCTGGCTGTTCATGGATCCTCCACGGTTTGAGACGGCAACTCGTATCAACCTTGCTTTCTCACTTGGGACGGCAGGCATCTTCCGTGGGTATTCTCGGTATACTTCAGGGTTCGCAACGCGGAGAAGCAGAGGGAGGTACAGCGGTTACTGCAGATCTACGGGGATGGGACTGGAGTAGGCGGATGGGACTCCTCCGCAGAGCGCAAGCGACTCGGAGATCGCCATCCGCGTTTCCAGTTCACGACGTAGGTCCATCACCAGACTATTGTCATTCGATTTCGCCAAAAGGAATCGCCGTAGGTAAATATTTCGAGTCTGGGGAGGGATATTGTTCACTGCAATATTACAAACGAACCGAGTTGCATCTTCTCATACTCATCTAGTACGGATCGTAGCAGCGCGGGAATGACTCGTGAGTACCATGGCAATCTCGAATGCTCCTGCTCTCCTTGTGCCTGTCGTTGCCTCCCCTGACTGTGCGAAACGCCACCGTGATGGCGAAGTCAAGAAAGAGCTTGGCTGAGTACGGTGCTTCTCACATTCCCACAAGACCAAGCAATCACACACGAGGTGTGTCCTGATGAATCTCGCTCAGGTGAAGCGGACCTGGCGCAACACCACGCATACACGTGGACGGATGGGCTGAGACAAGCGTGCAAGTGTCCGTGGGAGTGGTGGTCGCCACAAAGAACAATGTCAAGAGGTGGACAGAATGGAAGGTTTGGAAAGTTCCCAGGGTAGAACCCTCGAGAGATACAGGCACGCGGTCATCTGGAACGTGTGCGCGCTTCCGAGCAGGATCCCGTGGGAGGATTGTTTGACCGAGGAGACCCCGTCATGGAGCGATAGCGAGCGCCAGTGGCGTCCTGTTGTTCTCGGCTTGGGCAATACCTTTGCAGCCGTGGGAGTATTCGGAATGCCACAGTGTGGGTTGGGCGATAATGCGGACAGCGGCCCGGGTTGTTACCTGCATAGATGCTCGAACCGCACGCTCACTCTAGCCCACGTCACTCTAACCTCCAAAACACTCTTCTGTCCAGTATGGCTGCCACACAAGATGCAGAGCACCGGCAAATCTCCCCAAATACGTGCGTAGATCGTATTTGGCCAATAACTTCCTTGACAGTGACCCACCGCTCCAGCCTGGATCCCTCAGCATCGCAAGACTCAGGAAGGGGGTGCGTCGATCCCTTCTTTTTGTGTAGCGATGTTCGCTCAAGAACCGTCCGTTGACAGCAATCAAATCGTCGGATCTCTAGGAAACCTATCCCAGCTACATGTTAAGGTGACCGGTACGTATTTAAAATTTAACTCGTTGATGCATTGATAACTGTTTGATCTCTTCGTTAGTCCTCCGAGCGGACAATGTTCCACGTATCAAGAAATACTTTGGCCTGAAGAGGCGGTTCTTTGTCACTGTAACCAATCACGCCACAACGAAGAAGACTAAAAGCAACCGGATTGATGGGCAGACGGTGCACTGGAACCAGGAGCTTGTTGCATTGTAGGGCTTTCCTTTTTCAATATTATTTCGGCTAAAAGTTCAGTTCAGTTCTACACAACGGTCTTCACATCTTACACTGTGTCTTTATGAGAAGCGGTACATATATCCTGATGTCGTTATCGGAACGTGTGAGATATCAATACCTGTCGAGTCTCAAAGCGGTTCGTACATTATTAGAAACCTCGCATGTTCGATTAGCTAAACACCTCGGGAGTAGATGTCCCTTTTGTGCTGAGGGGTGGCAATGGGGATGGACAGTCGACGCACCCGGTCATGCTCTACTTGGCGATCACTGTGTCGGCGATCGTACCCCCTTCGATCTTTCCCAACAACAACCCCGGGCCCCGAAATACCGACCGAAGTAGACGACTCGAAGATGTCGCTTACCGAGAAGGTCAAGGAGAAAGTTTGATTGCTGTCCGTCGTGCCGATGAAGCTAAGAAGCCAATTGAGCGAAAGAATACATGGAAAGGGGCTGTGAGTAGAATCAAGTGGGTGATGGACACCGTAAGCCCAATTGCGGAAGTGCGTACGATCTCTATTTTACCTATCCTCAACTGAGTCGACATTCACTCTCAGCTCCACCCGTTTGCAAAGATGGCATATAGCTTGGTTTCAGTCATACCCGAGGTGGATTTGTTTGCTTAATTGCCGAAAGAGAAGCACTTATGCCATGTTTATTTGGGCGCCAGACACTCCTAGGACAATACGAACGTGACGATAATGTCCTAACTCTAGTCGATGCCATGCACGACGCGTTTGATTTCGCGCACCACGAAGACACTTTGAAATCCATCAAGCCCGACTCTAAGCAAGCCGAAATCCTTACTATGATGCTGCGGGATGTCTGTAGTTGCAGCGACTTTATCCAATCGTATGCAAAGGACGAACAATTCTGTATGTTGTCTCCATATTTTCTGTTAGCCGGTGTAATTACGTGTCTAGGGAAGCGGACGTTGAAGAATATCGGCGGAGGAGCTGCCAAGGATATTGAGGACCTATCCGCCGCCTTTGTCGAACATCGAAGGGCATTCTTCGATCAAGCTACCATCACCGCGGAGATAACTGCGTTCCAAATTTTGGACGGCGTGGGAATACTTTCAGCAAAGGTGGACGGGATATCTACTCAGCTCAAGTGGGTGTCAAGCCAAGTTTCAGACGCCGGTACGTAGCCCCGATGACTCGTGGGTCCGTGGGGTAATTGATCCGATAATCGATACAGAACTAGATGCAAAAATTAGAGAAATCCCGTATGGGAAAGGCTCGCGATTCGCACCCGACAAGGGCTGTCTCATGGGAACACGCACGGCCTTCCTGGACTTCGTTGTCAATTGGGTGAACGATCCCACTTCGGAGTGTAGTCTCGTTCTTTTCGGGCAAGCAGGCACGGGAAAGTCAGCGATCGCGCATGAGATCGCGCGTCGCTTCGACAAAATGAATCGCCTTACGTCATCCTATATATTTTTGCGGAAAGAGCAGTCCAAGCGCGGGGCCTATCACCTCTTCACGACTCTTGCTCGCGATCTCTCCGATCGCTATCCGTCGTTTAAATCCGCGTTAGGAAGGGTTGTAAAGGACAACTCCTCTCTTCGAGCTGGAACCCGTGACTACGCTACCTTGTTCGAATCCCTTATCCTGGAGCCACTTAAGGATCTGCACATCGTCGGTCCTATTCTTGTCGTAATCGATGCCTTGGACGAGAGTGGGGACGTGACTGGTGAAAACGGCTTACACACATTTCTTGCTAAAGCGCTCTCTAAATTGCCACCAAACTTCCGTGTGCTCATCACCTCGCGACCTGAGCACGACATCGAGTCCGCATTCGTTAGGAACAAGTTAGCCGGCATCAAAATCAAATACACGAATGACCCCGAGCTGGCTGCTACGACACCTGACGATATTCTCGCGTTCTTTCAAGAGGGGCTCCCTTCTGACGAGTTTAGAAACTATGGCGAAGCGCTGGCAACAAGGGCAGAGGGATTGTTTCAGTGGGCGGCAGTCGCACGTGGATTCATCCTAGAGCCCCCTGAATGCTTCGGGTTTAGCAAGAGAAAGTGCATAAACCGTCTATTGAGACTCACGACAGATCGCGAGGAACAGGACCCGTTGGACGGGTTATACAAGGAAGTCCTTGAAGGATACATCACACACCGAAAGGCACGGCTTCTATTCTGCTCTGTTGTAGGACAGCTCATTACTTCAATTGAACCCCTCACTATCCGCTCCCTAACCACTCTGCGACAACACGCTTCTTTCGACGACGGCGACAGTGATGCCGTTATCATATTGCTACGTCGCTTCGGCTCATTATTGAGTAACGTCAATTCAGCCGATGAAAGCCTTCCCATCATTCCTCTCCACACATCATTCCGCGATTTCCTCACAAATAAAGAGAAGAGCGGTGATTTTTTTGTTAGCCTTTGTGATGCCCACTGTCAATTGGCCTATTCCTGTCTCGGTCTACTGCTCAAAGGCCTCAAATTTAACATCTGCAATCTCGAGTCGTCCTACCTTTCCAACAAGGACATTAAAGACCTTCGCTCCCGCGTTGATAAACACATCACACCTGCTCTGCTATATGCCTGTCGTTTCTGGGGCGATCATTTGGAACATATTGACTTCGAAACTGATCTGTTTCGAAAAATCAAGACTTTCTTCGAGAAGAAGTTTCTCTTTTGGCTAGAGGCCCTTAGCTTGACAAGCAATGTGAGTCTTGCCTCGGCCGCGCTTCCGATTCTGAATGGGTGGCTAGCGTCTGGTCAAGATGTGAGTAAAATTCTTGACTCGGATTTATTGAGGGAGGCGAACAACTAATCGTACAATCGCAGCTGGTTTCACAAACAGACCTAGAGAAATTCAGGTCGTTCGTCAATGACGCCTCTGTTTTTGTACGATATTTCGGGAAGGCCATAGCTAAGAGTGCTCCACATGTCTATCTTTCTGCTCTACCATTTGCGCCCACTAGTTCTCTTGTCTCTATACATTATTCCGGCTCATTTCCTCGTATGTTACGCCTTGAACGTGGGCGATTGTCTCATTGGCCATCATCGGAGATGGTGATTCCAAACGTTGGGGGTGAGGTACTTTCCGTTGCATTCTCACCGGACGGCCAGCGCATCGTCTCAGGCTCAGGCGATAGAACAATTCGTGTGTGGAACGCCATTACGGGAGAGACGGAAGCAGGCCCATTTATTGGACACTGGGCTTGGGTCTCGTCTGTGGCATACTCGCCAGACGACCAGCGCATCGTCTCAGGCTCTGGCGATGGAACAATTCGTCTGTGGAACGCCACTACGGGAGAGACAGAGGCAAGCTTTACTGGACACAGGTCTGACGTCCTGTTGGATTAGTAATCTGTCACATGACCTGGACATAAATGTTCCAGTATGGTTACCCCGAAGAGGTGGAACCAGATCAGGGCATATAAAACTATCCACCTCAGTAACTCAAGGTCAGGTAGCTCAGTTGGTAGAGCACCTGGTATATATCCAGAAGGCCTGGGTTCAAACCCCAGTCTGGTCATATTATGCAGCTCTTAACAGGTTATGGGCCCTGTCAGCGCAAATGTGCCAGATTAAGGGGGAGTGTTGGATTAGTAATCTGTCACATGACCTGGACATAAATGTTCCAGCATGGTTACCCCGAAGAGGTGGAACCAGATCAGGGCATATAAAACTATCCACCTCAGTAACTCAAGGTCAGGTAGCTCAGTTGGTAGAGCACCTGGTATATATCCAGAAGGCCTGGGTTCAAACCCCAGTCTGGTCATATTATGCAGCTCTTAACACGTCCTGTATGTGGCATTCTCGCCAGATGGCCAACGCATCGTCTCAAGCTCGCACGATGGAACAATTCGTGTGTGGGATGCCACTATGGGCGAGATAGAGGCAAGCCCATTTACCGGACACGCGGCTTCGGTCGGGTCTGTGGCATTCTCGCCAGATGGCTACCGCATCGTCTCAGGCTCATTCGATCGAACAATCCGTGTATGGAACGCCACTACAGGAGGGACAGAGGCAGGCCCATTTATTGGACATACATCTTCCGTCATGTCTGTGGCATTCTCGCCAGATGGCCAGCGCATCACCTCAGGCTCTGAAGATCAAACGATTCGGGTGTGGAACGCCGCTACTGGAGAGATAGAGGCGGGCCCATTTAACGGACACACTGATGGGGTCATGTCTGTGGCATTCTCACCAGATGGCCAGCGCATCGTATCAGGCTCGAACGATCAAACAATTCGTGTGTGGAACGCCACGACGGGAGAGACAGAAGCAGGACCGTTTACTGGACACGCATTCATGGTCTGGTCTGTGGCATTCTCGCCAGATGGCCAGCGCATCGTATCAGGCTCAGGCGATGAAACAATTCGTTTGTGGAACGCCACTACAAGGGGGACAGAGGCAGGCCCATTTCCTGGACACACGTCTTTGGTCAGTTCTGTGGCATTCTCACCAGATGGCCGGCGTATCGTCTCAGGCTCGCACGATCGAACAATTCGTGTGTGGAATGACATTACGGGAGAGACGGAGGCAGGCCCGTTTACTGGACACACGGATTGGGTCTCGTCTGTGGCATTCTCGCCAGATGGCCAGCGCATCGTCTCGGGCTCGCGCGATGAAACGATTCGTGTATGGAACGCAACTACTGGAGAGACGGAGGCAGGCCCATTTACTGGACATGCGGATCGGGTCAGGTCTGTGGCATTCTCTCCGGATGGCCAACACATCGTCTCAGGCTCTTCCGATGAAACAATTCGTGTGTGGGACGCCACTACTGGAGAGACAGCGGCAAGCCCGTTTACTGAACATGCGGATGCAGTCTGTTCTGTGGCATTCTCACCAGATGGCCAACGCATCATCTCAGGCTCTTCCGACGACACAATTTATGTGTGGAACGCCAGTACGGGAGAGATAGAGGCAGGTCCATTTATTGGACACGCGGATCGGGTAAGGTCTGTGGCGTTCTCGCCAGATGGCCAGCGCATCGTCTCGTGCTCGGACGATGGAACTATTCATGTCTGGAACGCAACTACGGGGAAGACAGAGGCAGGCCCGTTTACTGGACATACCTCTTTCGTCTTGTCTGTGGCATTCTCGCCAGATGGCCAGCGCATCGTCTCGGGCTCTTCCGATCAGACAATCCGTGTGTGGAACGCTACTACTGGAGAGACGGAAGCAGGCCCATTTACTGTACATACGTCCTCGGTCTCGTCTGTGGCATTCTCGCCAGATGGTCAGCGCATTGTCTCAGGCTCGGACGATGGAACAATTCGTATGTGGAACGCTACTCTAGGAGAAACGGAGGCAGGCCCATTTATTGGACATATGGGTTCGGCAGAGTCTGTGGCGTTCTTACCAGATGGTCAGTACATTGTCCCATCAGGATATGGGCCGATTCGTATGTTGAACGCTACCACAGGAAATACGGAAACTATTAGACACGTTGACTTCACTGACCACACCGTGATCGACAAGGAGGGATGGATATGTGGTAGTAAAGGTGAACTCCTAATGTGGATCCCGGGAATACATAGGGCATATCTTCACCGCCTCGGTGTTATCTGGGTTGCTGGCGCACATGAAACCACCATCGATCTTTCTAATTTCGTACATGGGGGGAGTTGGACTACTTGTATTAACGCCTTGGTATAACCACTGACCGCTACAGTAATCCGCAGTTTTTCTTTAGGCGGTCTGAAGTGTAACGTGGTGATATACTAGATAAGAGCTCATTGAGGCAGTACCCGTTGGATTCAAGACTCAGCCAGTCACCGTGACGTGAATGACGTGACATCACTCCGCGAGTCTATCGAACATTTGTTATGAGGCAGAGGTTATAGTCCAGTAGCCTGAGTGTTCCCAAGCGGATGTGCTGTGCGAACGGATACCCAAGAACTCGACGGCGTGCACTAATCGACCCGCCAAGGTATTTGTGCGCATTTGTCCGCTTGGATGTTTCAAAGAGGATGGCGCCAAATAATGAGAAAGGTAAAATGCAAACGTATCACGCGGAGCAGACGAAGCAAGTGTGCCTCACTCCCTTTCGAGTTTCGATAGCCTCTTCAATGTCCGTCATGTCGTTATCTCGAATCCCAGAGAGAGGTCTTCAAAGGAGCTCCATTCCCTTTTTTCTCCCATCAAGGTCAGAATCGTAGCCGTCATTCTCCGGAAGGGCCGCTACTGGCTGAGATAACTGCGAATTTCCGGAAAGTGCTTCGAGGCGTCCGATAGAACTGAAGTAACAGAAACACAGCATCGCGATGTCTTCCAAGAGAATGGTTACAACAGGACGAAAAGTGCCATGAAAATCTCCTTCGCCAGAAGATGAGCCGAGAAAGGCACGAGCGCAATATATTGCCTCTTTGAATATTTAATATTCCGGGGTCTCGTGCGCTCTCGATCTGATCGTTGCCAGCATCGTCACCAACTGTTGAACACTGGCTACGAATTCATCCTGACTGTCTGGGGGTAATGATTTCATCCACGATAGCTGCTGCCTCTTCATAGTAATCATTCACGAAAGGTATAGAATAACGAATGATGAGACATGAGACAAGGGCGAAGCAAACCTCGCGCAGATATGATTTGTGCATCCTTGCCACTCGCAGTCACTCAACAAGTTGAGCCAATTGCTGATCCGGGACCCCCATACGGATTTTAGAAGAAAGTACTTCATAAATGAGTCTGACGCGGTGAATGGTGTCGCCTTCAGACACATTCAACTTGGAGGTGAGGAGTTCGCGACAGAGGACCGCCATCTCCCCAAATTTGAATGTTCTGCATCACGTTCCCGGCTTCCGACTTCACTTGAACGGCCAATGCATCCACGAGCGATAATGTGACTGGATAGTACGGGAACCCGAGTATTTCAAGGGGCTGATCTCGAAGGTGTCGGAGGTATTTGGCCGAGTATGTGGCATCTTCGGGCTGATTGAAATCGTTCGAGCGTCCGTAAAGTGCGACGGCGAGACTGAGAAAAATTAGAAGGATATTTGGTTTGGGTTCTTGCCAACACCGGGGTCGGAGGAATATCGATTTGGCGAAATGAAGAATTGCCTTGTCGAGTCATCCTTTTGACCTGATAGCGACCAACTTGCGCCTCAACTAGACTATAACACAGGCAGGGCGAATGGGATGAGATTGAGATAACGCTGAGAACAAATTCTGGGAATCAGTGAAGAAGGTATCGATTTCGTGGATAGATCTTGTAAACAATTAGTTGAGACAATTGGTACGTGACTGGCCTGGAAAGGCTAAGAGGGTATCAGGGACATACCTAGTACGTCGGCCATGCCTAAACGGCCTAAACACTCGAGAATGTAAACCTCAAGTAAGTCAACGAATTAGACTATTGGGGGCGAGAGAAAGATGCAGGTCACAAACGGGTCTCTTTACGATAACCAGGATTGGGGTATTGGTAACACGCTAGTAAATGCTAACACACCTCACGCGTATTGCACGCGTATCACTGGCAGGTCGAGGCATGGCAAGACTTGTGGCAAGACATACAAGGCGACACAAGCGGCATTCCCACATGCCTGTGGGCGTCTGTCCCAACCCATCAATACGCCAACAGCCAGGGAACTACTACCAAAGACAACACCAACCTGACGAGCAGGACGTCGACGAGAGGTGGTGGCTGTTGCGCAACCAACATTACACAAGCCTGAGGATCAGAGAGTGACACTGTAATTCAAATGAGCGGGCCGTAAGCTGCTCGTCCCGAGTCGCCAACTTGCCTTACCTCCTCCACTCCTAGCGTCAACCGCCGCCTGGTCTCTACTATCGTGGGGTCGTCCCCTTTGTCCATCCCATCTCCCAAAACCTTTGACCTGTCATTGTGTCCCACCACCTGATTGCCAACAACTCCCCGTTATTTACCTAGGGCGAGGGGCTCCCTTCAAGTTCTCGTTGTGCATTCCTGTTCTAACTGCAAGCTGCGTTCTCGACCGCAATACCACCTTACAATACTATGACCGTGCTCTTTCGTTCCTTCTTCTTTCGCTCACTTTCATCTCCATGTGACTTCTTTTTGGCTCCATGTCGTATTGCCATGTCTGTTTCCATCTCCGTTGCTCCGTCCCTATTCTCTACCTCGTCGTTGTCAGTTCTTCCTCCTTACAGGCCGGACCTTGGGTATTTCTGCCACTGACTACTACTGGCTCTGCAGGACTGTATCTGCACCGTGTCGTCATTCTCTTATTATCCTTCTGTGATTCTCTCAGCTAGACTCGGCCACAAGTCGAAGACACCCTAGTTGAACTGCGTGAATCCGTTGGTCTCGAAGTTTCCGTCCATCATCCTCCTCGTCACGTCCGACTCATCATCGTCAGCCGACACCCCATACATCCCTTGGTCCTTTCAACACAATCTTTCTATTTCTCCGAGTCCTCACTCACTCTCACTCGGTCTAGTCGATCGTGCCTTCGCCCTTGGCTCTCGCACACCGCTGCTCGGCCTCCTTGCTCGTCTCCTCACACCTTCGTCTCCGCTTAACCATACGTTCGGCTTCTGCTCGGGTGCGGCCCTACTCATGCCGCGGACGCAAGTTCTTGACGCTCTGCGCTTCCCGACCCCAGCCCGCACTCGCTGCCGCCTTCTCTGACCCCCTTTCTTTCTCGATTTTCTAGCCGCTTGTATCACTCTCCCCCATCCCCTTGTTTGGATCCCGACACAACATGCGCGATCGCGCTCAAAAACCCGCGATGATTCGGTAGAATGACGCATCTGGTCTGCACCGAAACATAAAGGGGAAGGAGGACCATCCATTAGCCTTGTTGAGCGCCTGGACCATTTAGAGACCTGCCAGCAGACGAAGTCAGTTTGCTTGGCTTAGGCCAGTCCCCGGCTTCTTCTCTGGGCCGGGGAGTAACGGAGAGCATTGGCACCGGCAGTAACTTAGCCTGCACTGCGAGACGTGCTGTAGGCAGATGACGCTGATCTTGTTCAGCATCATATGACCCTCTCACGACTTTTTTTTCGAATCCATTTCCGTGCACCTTGGGGTACATAGCCCTATATGGCACTTTACACAATTTTCTCTCCCTGCACCTGTTTCCTTCTACTTCCGCGTCCATACCATCGAGCATCAGAACACCTCCCCGCTTCTGATGGAAGCGGCTTTGTGATACGTCAAGTGTCGAGTATACCGGAGCGCGGGATGCGCCGGGGTGAAGGGGCATGGTCGGGGTTGGGGTCGAGGCTTCGGGCGTAGCGCGTGTGTGCTGCGCGCTTGAGTCAGTTCCTAATTTGCGATTGGGCCCTTCTCCTCGCGTGTACTTCATCATCCGTAACTCTTCATATCTTGAGTCGGCCCTGCATGGGCCAGGCGAATCGTAGGGTGCGGGCGGGATCTTGGAAAGCGCCCCGCCGCTTTAGGGCGAGAGTAGCCTTAGTTGTGCGTATTTTGTGTATGGTCGTTCCGTGCGAATCTTTTGGTGTCTTGTATATAGTTTGCGGGCGTCAGTATTTTATCTCCGTTGTTGAGTAATTCCGCTCTCACGACTTACTGCCTGTCGGTCCTGTTTGGGTCACCAACCCCTCGCCCTTCTAAAAGACGAAAGCGAACATATCCCACGGACCATTAGCCTTGCTCGGTGGACGGATTCGGTGGACGAATTCTGGGTTATTTGACTCTTACTAGATGGGGACGATAGAGGCCGAGCGCGCCTCTGGTGTTCCTTGTCTCATCAGTATTCCCACCGCGCCGACGTTCTAACGCCAGCCCGAGCGTTGGGCTCGGAATCGGAATCGACCATTTTCCATATCCTCCGCTTATTGGATCGCCTCACGTGCCACTAACTCCCATTTCGGATTCGAGTTCTCACGGCATCGCCCTCGTATCTCATCGACATCGCTTCCCCCCATCCCTCTCCGCTTCATACACACACACACACTCCCACTCCCACACACTCACTCCCACACTCTCACGTCGCAATGGATGCCGACACCCCTTCATAGGCCGTGCGTCCCCGCGCCTCGTGCTCCCCTCATCCATATTACTCGTCATTCGCTTCGGCCATGCTGCCCCCTTATCACTGGCTAGGGCGCGGATACTTTCCTGAGTACGATAGTAACTTACACGCGTCGTTACCCCTTGCCCCTGCCTCCTTAATTCTTGACAACGCCACTTGTGTTTCACCACACGGACTTTACCACCTTCGTTCTAGTGTTCCGTTGTCGTTTTTCGTGCCCTCGATCGCCTGTGTCGCCTTGCAGTTCTCCTTCCCCACTTTACATTATCATCTACATCCTTGGCATCCTCGTAGGTACAGGCTCTCTGTATTTAAGCACTGGTCTCCTGGCTAAATAAAGGAGCGCTCGTATCGCCACTGTTACCCCCCACTTTCTGTGTGATTTTCGATTCGCGTCCGGCCCAAACGAGGGCACTCGAAAACAGACTCACTCGATGTCATCTCGCCCTGTCTCGCCGCCTCGATCGGCACTCGTTCTCGTTCTCGTCTCGTCTCGCTGGTTCCCGCTCTGCCCCGGCAACTTCTCTCCCCCACGTTCTCCTTCTTCTGGTGGTGGAACTCTCTCCGCCTTACGAACTCACTTGGACCCCTCAGCGTCCTTACACCATCTGCACAGACTTCCTCTTTCTCCTCCTCCAAGTGTCCGCCTTTATCGACACCCCCTTGTTGTTCCCGCCGGCGTCCAACCCGAAGAGACCCTTGTGCGCTGTTGCTTGGTTCCCCCCCAACTACTGGAATAGTTCCAATTTTCTCGTGATCAGGCCGTATGTTGAAGGTTTTGGACTGAATTGAGTCTCTTCGATGCCTGTCTCACGCGCGCGCGCTTCATGGCACGGACACGGAACCACCCGTCTCGTGCTACGATCAATTAGAAATGAGGGAGAAAAAAAGGTTCGTGATGGTTGCGTACTATTACCAGCATACTCGCAGACAGACACGATAAAAGCAAGTTTTATAATAATGAGCGACAGAGACGCGACGGAAAATTCCGATCTAACGTCGTGCGTGCTACAAAGCGTGTGCGTGAGGCCTTGAGGCAGAGTGAGACCCGAGGAAATGGGAAAGGAAGTGATGTGTCAATCAAATGATGAGTAAATAAGTGTTAAAGGGTCGACAGGATGGAGTTAGCAATGTTTAAACTATAATGCTTTGTCACTGACGATGGCTGATACGCCAAGATCGAGGCGATGTGAAGGCTAAGGTGAGGTTGGGGGAGACGGATACGACTCGGATCGCTACCACGGAAGCGCGGGCAGGCACGCGACGAGCAGTGTAGGTCGAAGTAGAGGAAACGATTTGAGACTATTATTGAAATAGCGAGAACCATATCAACAACGCTCAGAAATGGGATGATGAAGGGGAAAGGGGGGTGACGAAATAGCAAAGGCGAGAGCGTTGCGATATTCGAGCTTAGAGCGCCCCATCTCCTACCCTAACTCAAGAGCTTAATTAATACAGCAGTGACGACTAGAAGAGTAGTCGTGATGATATTCGGCGGTGAACTGCAGGCCTTGAAATATGCTGGTCAGCAGTTAGGCACAGTCCAGTATGTAGAGGTAAGTAAGAAAAGTAGGGAGCATCGTAGCGGAAAGCATCGGTCGCGGGGGGACACGGGCAACGAACGCAAAGAGGAAACGGTAGAAGCGTGCGGAGTATAGTTCTGTACCATAACGCAGGACCCGTCGTGTATGTAAGGTCATTCACAGGTCGATCAATAGAATCGTCAAAGGTAGGAGATCATCGCCTAAACCTGCTTGTCAAATGTCAGGTTATTCATGTACCAAGATATTGTAGGAAGGCCGCGCCCAGTTGGGAGCGTAGTACCACAGTCGTGGGACTATCACTGGCACTGTCAAGAAGACCACCCTCAGTATATCATCCAACGCTAGCATCGGGAGATATCATGCATATCTCAGTCCACCTATCAAAGAGACCCGCAAGAGCGTTCCACGCAGGATCTTGGGGGTTATAAACGGTGGGCCTCAGCCCTCAAGGGCATGAAACTCTTTAGCTTTCGGATGATACGAGGGTCAAACACGAAAGTGGCAGGAGAATAAGGAGCAGGCTTTGGCGGTAGGTCTGAGCGGACATCCTGCAAGCGTTTGCGTGCCAAACAGAACAAGACCAAAAAGTGTTCGTGGTCTTTGATGGATGGGTGGGAGCGAATAAAGTTCGGCATGTGGGTTCTGTACCCCAACACGCACGGAAATGGATTCAAAAAAAAGTTCAGCATGTCCTATGAATAATGTCCATTTCAGGGCGGCGCAGAGTTACCGTCGCAAATTATAGACGCATGACTCGGAGAGATATCCTGTCCGATAGTGTGCTTTTGCAGGACGCCAAGGAACATCATAAGAGAATCCACAATCGCTCTTCGAAGCAACAATCGGATCCAACTTTCGCGTCGTCTAGTTGCAAGAGAACAGTTGCAATATGCGTGTCGTCCTTGAGGGACATATCGAATTTCTCCGAGTCCCGGTCTTCGGTTTACGAGATATCAACGATGCTGCGCGTATGACAACTGTAACGAGTCCAACTTGGAGCTGGGTAGGGTTGTATTGGTGGAGGTCAACTTCCGGCCCGGGTCTATGTCTGTCTGTTAGATGATACTACACGTAAAGAACTCGTAAAGGGTGGTAGTTGAGTATAGTTCATTTCCCTTATCGTCCTTAAGATAGAAACGGGGATTCAGTTCTTCCAGCGTCCTAGTACTGTTCTAGCCAAGCACGTATCGATACTGTACTGTACTGCACCATTTCATCTTTTGTAGCCGTCAAGATAAATACAAATTAAATGACTCCCATACATAACGAAAGCCCATTTTCTTCTTAACTTACAATGGTTACTGTATGTGCTGGTTTACGTAGCCCCTCGTTGGCCTTATCATTTATGTACAGTACCCCATCTACCAATTTTCATTTCCCCTGGCCCCTTTGAACTCAGATTCGACAACAAAAATCGGCAGAGGGATATACATCTACTTATAATTATGTGCGTGCCATTTTAGACACGATGCGTTATTGAAGCTCCGGAAAGTACTTGGTGCATTATTTGCACTAAGTTAGACCTTGCATGACACTGTACCTGAGGAAGCGACCCGTGTCAAGCGCGTCAAGAAAGTACGAAATAATTACGTTCCCCAATTACTAAACAAAAAGTGCGACGACCCGAATCTGGAATGCCGAGCACTGTCGTAAAACAACCTGAAACCTTGACGATCGACAGCCACACACAGGTTTCGTCAGGCCGCCACTGGCAGGTCTGACATGTCTTTCAGGGCCGATGGAATCAAGTTGTTCAAGAGTTGCGGGTTCAAGATGGCCCACTCATCTCGTCTCTCACCATGCCCACTTCGCTCGGTTCTGGGAAGGTCCACTCTCCTAACAAGGGAGACTGCATCGATGTTGTTGTCGCGAGCATTCCCGGAGATGAGAACGCGCATGTTCATCCTATAGATCCAAAAGTTCTCGGGAGAGCTACCCTCAAAATCGATTTCTATCTTATCCCTATGATTAGCATGTATTGTGAGTTCTCCCCCTTCTTTCACTCTTTGTCTATCTCATGTCTCTCGTTTTGAGTTCTTTTGTCTTTTCTTGTAGGTGCTCCTGAAATCTTCCACATTTGAACGTTTAAACAGTCGCACGACTACAGGATAGAACGTATGTCTGCCCTTTTCAATTTTTTATATTTCTGACAAAGAAAAAAAGGAATATCGGTAACGCTCGAGTTGCTGGGATGATGACGAGCCTTCATATGTCCTCAAAACAATTCTCGTTTGCTTTGACCATCACCTTGTAGGCCTTCTAACCCCCGTCACCCGTCCTTGACTGATCATCAAAAGTATCTCATACACTCTAATGGAGCTACCCATGAACTTACTTATGAAGCGTATTGGTGCGAATGTGACCCTTCCCGTCATGGTCATTCTCTGGGGGGTCGTCTGTGCCTGCCAAGGTATTGGCTGCACCTTCTTCCCCCGCATCGCAGTTCTGGGCGCCGACCACTCGTTTCAGGTGCTGTGCATTCCTACCACAGTCTTCTCGTCTGCCGTTTCTTCCTTGGCGCTCTCGAAGGTATGGCCTATTGGCACTTGCCAACCCCCATCCGATCCTATTGACATCTCATCCTTTAGGTGGCCTTGCACCCGGTATCGTACTTCTACTTTCCAGTTTCTACAAGCGCCACGCCATGCAACTCCGCTACACCATGATATTCAGCGTTTCCTCACTCGCTGGTGCCTTCTCTGGTCTCGTTGCTTACGGAATTCGAAACCTCGATGGAAAACACGGTATTTCTGGTTGGCAGTGGATCTTCATTGTGGTTCGTCGTCTACCAGTCGTCTACCTCGTTCGTTCGTTCGCCCATTGTGGTTCTGATTACGTGATTCAGGAGGGGGGCTTCACGGTGGCTTTTGGACTCGCCACTCTCTTTATCGTTCCTGCTTCACCACGGAGCATCAAGTTCCTGACAGAAGAGGAGCGCGAGACATATTGCCGTGACCTTGCTGATGACTGGAGTGGCGACGCTGACACTGATGGCACCTATAAAGAGGTATTCAGTTGGAGCGAAGTCGCAAGTACGTTCACGGATGCCCCCCACGTCCTTGTACTTTTTTTCCCCGCTTTTTTCGCCGGCACAACAGTGAGACATCGTAGCATTTCTCCATCTCTCATACATGCATTGATTGGTCGTACGTTAGATCTATGGTCTCGCCAACTTGTATTTATTCTCGGTGTCCTCTCCAATTTCACTCGTAAACTGACTCCCCTGCCGCGCAGCATACCTACCATTGTCAACGCGCTAGGGCATTCTCCTAACAACACGCAATTGCTGACGGTGCGCTCATTTCAACCACCAAGGGTGTCACTTATCTCACACATCGTTGCCAGGTGCCGCCGTACGCCTGCTCCTTCGTTTTCAGCATTGTTTCTGCCTACTTCTGTGACAAATACAAGAACCGTGGCGTGATGGCTACTGTCTGCGCACTCATCGCTGCTGTTGGTTACGCCATCTTTCTTGGTGCGTCCCGTCGCCTGTCCCGCTGTTCGAAGAATAATACCTGAGACACCTTTTTTTGCTATTCATAAACGTAGGCTCAGACAACAAAAACACCAACTATGGCGCGCTCTATCTACAGATTATGGGCACTTACGCCGTGGCACCCTGCCTTTCCACATGGAATGCGAATAACGTGCAGCCTCACTACCGCCGCGCGACTGCCATTGCAATCTCCATGATGACAGGCAACATCGGCGCCATTATGTCCACCTGGCTGTTCACGGATCCTCCACGCTTTGAGAGGGCAACCCGTATCAACCTTGCTTTCTCACTTGGGATGGCGGTATCTTGCCTAAGTATTCTCGTATACTTCAGAGTTCGCAACGCAGAGAAGCGGAGGGAGGTACAGCGATTATTGCAGATGCACGGGGATGGGACTGGAGTGGGCGGGTGGGACTCACCCGCAGAGCGTAAGCGACTCGGAGACCGCCATCCGCGCTTCCAGTTCACAACGTAAACGTATCGCCAGACTATTATCGTTCGATTTCTACCAAAGGAATTGCTGTAGGTAATATTTCAAGTTCCGGAAGGGTTATTGTTCACTGCGATATCAGGCTGCATTTCCTCATATCCATTTTACGCGAATCGTAGCAGCACGGGAAATAAATTGTGAGTGCTACGGCAATCTCGAATGCTCCTGCTCTCCTTGTGCATGTCCTTGCCTCTTGCCCCCCTGACGTTGTGAGTGGAAAAACGCCACCGTGATGGCGCAGACAAGAAAAGAACTCGGTTGAGTATGTTGCTTCGCACGCCCCCCTTCACAAGATAGAGCAATCACACACAAGCCGTGTCCTAATTCTCCGGGTAATCCCGCTCAGGTGAAGCGGACCTGGCGCAACACTACGCATACACGTGGACCGATGGGCTAAGACAGGCGTGCGAGTGTTGTGGGGGGTCGGGGGCGTGACAAAGAAGAATTCCAAGAGATGGATAGAATAATAGAAAGTTTGGAAAGTTTCCGGGGTGACATGTGGAACCCTTGAGGGGTACGGGCACGCAGTCATCTGGTCTGGAACGTGTACGCGCTTACGAGTAGGATCCTGTGGGTGGGTTGTCTGACCGAGGAGACTCCATCTAGCTGGAGCAAATGAACTGTTTTGTTCAGGTTAGAGTCTGGGTAACAGGGTTCGTCACGTCAGTCGGCACCAGCCGGCAATAGCCGATACCGGTAAGAGCCGGAGCGTGTGGCTGTAGTACTGTAAAGTATATAATGGTCGGTCGGAGGAGGAATATAGGGGTGTGCGTCCCTCTCCTGTACTGCCAATTGCGCGTGCACTTCCCCACAGGGGAACCTACTCGTATAATAAATCTCTATAGAAGCTCCCTTCAGACGATTTCAGAAAGTATGGCGAAGCGCTGGCAATCAGGACGGAGGGATTGTTCCAGTGGGCAGCGGTCGCAAGTGGATACGTCCTAATCCCTCTCGAGTTCTCTAGCTTCAGCAAGAAAAAGTCCATATACCACCTCTTAAGACTCACTGCAGATCGCGATATACGAGATCCCTTGAACGAGTTATACAAGGGAGTCCTTGAAGGATACTTCACAGCAAGAATCGCGGCCACTCTCTCATTCTTTCATGGGACAGTTCATTACTTCAACCGAACCCCTCAATATCCGCTCCCTGACCACTCTGCGATAACACGCGCCCTTCGACAGCGACGACCTTGATGTCATTGTCATATTGCTCCGTCGCCTCGGCTCGTTCTTGAGTGATGTCAATCCACCTGACGAAAGCCTTCCCATCATTCCTCCATACATCATTCCGCGATTTCCTCACAAATAGAGAGAAGAACAGTGAATTTTTTTGTTAGCGTTCGTGATGTTCATTGTCAAATGGCCTATTCCTGTCTCGGTCTACTGCTCAAAGACCTCAAATTTTAATATCCGCAATCTCGAGTCATCATATCTCGCCAACAAAGAAGTCGAAGACCTTCGCTCCCGCGCTGATAAACACATCCTACCTGCTCTGTTGTATGCCTGTCGTTTCTGGGACGGTCGTTTGGAACATGTTGACTCTGAAACTGGTTTGTTTCGAAAACGTCAACCTTTCTCAAGAAACTCTTTTTTTGGCTGGATGCCGTTAGCTTGACAACCAATGTGGGTCGTGCTACAGCAAAACTGTCGGCTCTGAATGTGTGGCTAGCATCTGGTCAAGGTATGAGTAGAACTGTTGATTCAATCAGGAAGGCGAACATCTAATCGCCACGGCCGCAGCAGGTTTTTCAAACAGAGCTAGAGAAGTTCACGTCGTTCGTCAATGATGCCTCTATATTTGCACGGCATTTTGGTTCTTCCGATCGAACAATTGGTATGCGGGACGCCATTACGGGGGAGGCAGAGGCAGGTGTAAGTACGCTACAAAACGTCCTTCCACGCTCCGATGACGCCGGCCGTTGAGCCCGTTCCGATGACGCCGATCGTTGAGCTCATTCACCTAACTTCCTTTGCTCGTCGTCCTTTGCCCAAACTCGGATGACACACTATCACATGCAAACCGACATACGAATTCCGAAGACAAGACAACCACACACAGTACAGGAGCCCGACGTATAAAAGGCGGCGCCCTCGTCACCTCGGACGCCAGATTCCCTTCCTTGCTTCATACCACTCTTATCACTTCTACGCGTTAGAACCCTCGAGAAAACCTCCTTTCCGAATATACCCAAAGTTCACGTTTTGCCCTTGGCCCGGTTTAGTTTTGCTGGTAACAGCCAGCTTCGAAGGCCCATTTACTAGACACATGGCTTCCGCCAGGTCTGTGGCATTCTCTCCAGACGGCCAGCGCACCGTCTTAGGCTCGCACGGTGGAACAATTCATGTGTGGAACGCAACTACGGGAGAATTAGAGGCGGTTCTACACACGAATTGTTCGATCGTCCGAGCCTGAGACGATGCGCCGGCTATCTGGTGAGAATGCCACAGACCTGAACTAGTGCATTGGCATGTGTCTAGTGAGTGGACCGCAACTAGGGGAGAGACAAAGGTAGGCCCATTTACTTGACGCGCGGGTTCGCTCTCATCTGTGACATTCTCGCCAGATGGTCAGCGCATCATCTCGGGCTCTTACGATGGAACAATTCGTATGTGGAACGCCACTGTGGGAGAGACGGAGGCAGGCCCATTTATTGGACGGACAGATGGATCCGGTTGAGTTTGTAGCATCCTTGTCAGATGGTCAGTGCATTGTCTCATCGGGACTTGGGTCAATTCGCATGTTGAACGCAATGACAGGAAATACGGAAACTTTGACGGAAACTACAAGACATCACATTCACTGACCGCACTGTGATCAACAAAGCGGGATGAATATGCGGTAGTAAAGGTGAACTCCTAATGTGGATATCGCGAATACATAGGGCACATCTTCACCTCCTAGGTGTTATCTGGGTTGCTGGCGCACATGAAACCCGCGTCGATCTTTCTACTTTCTACTTTCGTACATGGGCGGAGTTGGACTACTTGTATTAATACCAAGATAGAACCACAGCAGTCGTTTCTCTAGGTGGTGGTCTGAACTCTGGAGTGTAATCTGATTCGCCAGATAAGAGCTTATTGATGTAGTACACGTTGAATTCTAGACTCAGTCAGTCACTAGGTGTTGATGCGTAAGGGTTATGCGAAAATTGCATGTATGACATCATCCGCGCGAGGCAGAGGGTCACAGTAGAGTAAAACAAACCAAAAATAATCTGTGCTTCGGTACCTTTTGTACTCCTCATAACGCACAGCTATTGACACGCGTGGGTCCACATGTGGGCCGGGGCACATATGGTTGATGCTGCAACACGTCTTATTCTCTGGGTTAACTAGCTCATGGGAATCATTGCTCCACTGAGGCGCCTACCTCATACTTTTTGAGCCAAGCGCATCCTAGCGGCAATTGAAGTCGTGCCGAAAGTGACTAACATCGTCCAATATATTGGCCAGACATGGGGTAAGCATCATGGTCTTCAGGGTGAATCGGGTGAACACTGACGGCGTTGTGCATCCAGCGCCGATAAAATCCCCAAGCGCGAATCTGGGAGATTTGCGCATTCACTAACCAGATGAGCCTTATGGGTCGTGACGTGGCTAGACCCAGCTCTGCTATCGAAGATCGCTTTAACCGGAACGAAGGCCAAGGCTAGCGCGTCCACTTGGAGATTCGCTTTCGGCGGTCCTATGCCGACCTCATACACGGGCAGACTCGGAGTAGCGGAATTGAACACTCCTAGGGGGCTACTGTGGGCTGTCTTCTAAATGCAACGCCGTCGGGGGTTCGTTAACAGATTCAGTCTGGGTTGTCATGACGCGTCTGTGGGGTTGTAACCTTCAAAAGGAGTCTCGAAGTGCTCTCCCCTTTCTGGGGCTGGCTCTCCGTCGGTGTTCATTGGCCGGTCTGTGATTATGGGACTCGCGCTAGGGTAGAGAACGAGCAAGCGAATGACATTCCAGCACACGCGAAGACAGGAGCGAAAATGCGAATACAATTTTGTGGCCTACTACACCGAGCCATTTTTTTTAACTATTCGTACAAGTAGACTAAAAGTAATACGAGACTGGGGCGTTCTGTAATGTACACCGAGGCTTGACGCATTTACCGCATCTTATTTTAGTACCCGAATATGTCGGGCTTGAATCAGTACACCGGTCGGACGTAACCGTAACTCGGGCAGTGTGATACAGTACGGGGAGATATGGGCGAAAATAATAAACGAAAATAAAGAAAAATAGACAAACATATGATTGGCCATGCCAAAACCGAAGGCCATTCGGGAACCGAGACCGAAGCAACGCATTGCGAGGCTCGGCGGTCGTTGCACTTAGACGCGTCCGCATCTGCCTCTGGCGGAATAAATTATACCATAGTCTTCGTCTCCTAGATATTGAAGCTTCATCCCTGCTAGTTCCTCCCCCAAATGGTCTCCTGCTTCTCTGAAGTGGTTCGGGGCTCGACGCGTGTCCCGGCGGAGGTCATTTCTTGTCCTTGGGTGGTACGTCGTGGAGCTGTTAGGGACTCCCGCGCGGAATGTCCGGACCCAGTGCGGTTGTAGGAGGGGGAATAAGCCGGGGGTGGTCTCGAATCCCTACCAACTGTCATAGTGTCTTGGCCCATGAGTTCTGGAGGTGCCGTCGTAGGAGCCGAAATGGGAGCGTTGGGCATCGTAGTGTGGTTATGACCGATGGAGGGAGCGGGGACGTCCCTACGCAACTTTTGGACCTTGGGGCTTCCCGGATGGAGGGGCGCCTTTGCTTGAGCCGCCTTGCAAAAGCCTTCCCAGCGGCGCGCGGCTAAGTAGACACTTGCCATGTCGGATTGACTTTGCTGATCAAGTTGCGTCACCAGTTCGGCTGGGAGGCTATCCAAGAATTTGCGCTTCCGGACGTTGAAAGGCATCGAGTCCGCAGGAATTTGAATCTCCACTCCTTGAAAGAGACGCACGTACTCGAACATGCTACCACGGTACGTGATCCGTTCTAGACGAAGGCATAACTCATCAATGCGGTAGGGATGGTCCCAGTAGTCGAGCATGGCCTGTCGCAAATCGTCCCAGTGCGGAGCTCGGTCGTTATTGGCTGTCTTCTTCGCATAGTACCAGTACAGCGCCGTGTCCCGGAGCTTAGGAGCCACATAATAGGTCCACATATCGCGAGGTACTTGGCTTGCATACATAGCGTCTTCCGTTATACTTATCCAGATGCGAATGTTCTCGTTGTCCTTCCCAGAGAAAGGGGTTAGAATAATCTCCGGGGGGTTCACATAGGTAGGGACCTGCGAAGGAGGCGTGCCGGCATTCGCGTTGATAGTGAGGTGTACGCTAGAAAAGGCAGTTTGGATGATATTCTGTAGCTGTTGCGCCGTCACTACACTACTCTCTGCCGCGCTAATTCTCTGATCGAGTTTTTGTAGCGTGGCTTGAATAGCAGTGAACGCATCTTGTGGAAGCACTGTCGCCAATGCTTCAAGCGGAGATACTTGGTGTTCTTCTACTTGCCCCATTGTCAAAGTTGCCATATCCGGAGGGTTGGGATCCATACGAAAGTCGCAGCGTTATGGTTTGGGAGTTGGATAGAGTGAATGGAAACGGACACGAATTGGGTGAGATGCGCCAAATAATTGCGTTAGAAGATGGCGCTCCTAGAGCGTAAGCTGGCTATATGATGCGCGCTGTTTTGTCAAAGAGGAAAACCGGTCAAGGCGACACTTCCTCTGTTTGTGTGATGTCACTCACTTCTCGAGTTGGGTGTCACGGCGAGAGGGAAGCGAGAGACACTGTGTATTAACTCGCAGACTATATACGTTTCTAAAATACTTGGTGGTGACGCGTACAGCTGACGCGGCCTCTGTTGTTCGTAAAATACGCTGACTAAGCTCAGTTCAGAACATGGGCGGAGTATACTTGCCAGTGCACTGCGCCACAACGCAATTGTTGATTCGTCAGCATTACTGACTCTCGAATCTCGCCAGATATGTGTATCCGAGATAATGTCTCAGATCTGTACGATACGGGTAGTCGACGCGTAAGTGTACGCGTAAGTGCCAAGTATTTCGAAATGCGTAGTCCACGGTTTTGCATGTATCATATGATACAATCCTTGATACCTTACTTGATACAATCAACTTGAAAATTCTCTTGTTCATCTTTTCCGTCTTGCTCGTCCTACTAAGTCACTCTGTCACCCAAAAGGTGGGCAGCATCACATCAGGCCTGTCGTGGAAGGTGAATCACATGTCAAGCAATAGGATCGTCAATAAAAGGTAGGACACTATTGTCTACTAACCCCGCTTGTCGGGCGTGTCACGGTCAGGTGTCAGATCAAGATATTGTGAGAACTCGACTCGGAAGACAGCACTCAGTTGGGGATGTAGTACCAGTCGTGGGACTACCCATGGTACAGTTGTCTGTGGCAATTATTCCTACTTACAGGCTTGGGCTTAAGTACTTTCGTGTATGGCCACTGACTCTGCCAGAATTTATTCATGCCATATTGCCATTCCCTCATTCTCCTTGTGCGATTCTCTCAGCTAGGCCGAGCCAGTAAAAATCACCCAACTCGAAGTTTAACTTCGCAAATACGTGTCAGTCTCGTTTCCGTCTATCGTCCTCACCCTCACATTCGCCTCAGCCCCGTTCAGCTTGTCACTCATCCGGTAATCCCGACGCTCACCTTAGTCCATTCAACGCCATCATATTTCTCTCCTCACTCTCACTTGGCCTAGTCGCTCGCTCCTTCACACCTGGCTCCTGCATGCCGCTCCTTGGTCAGGATAAGGGAGGGTGACGTGTTGTGAAGAAGGATCAGAATGTCAGAGCGCCAACTGGAGTGGTTTATAATAATGACAGGACCAGACGAGGCGGCAGAACGGAGTGTGTTGAACGATGGAGATGTCAAGAAGCTGTCGAAGCCCGGCAAGGCTTGGATTTGCGAAATGAGGTTGTCGCGTTCTTTCAAAAGCTTACATTGCTTCAGCAGGAGATGCCCGAATGGGTCCACCACCCCGAGGTCTTCGGCTGCGCCATCATCCATACTTAATTTGTGGCTCGGTGGGATGGACTTGGTGAGCTCCTCAAGGCCTCGGTTTATCGCTACAAACTTGTGGGCTAATTGTGGGTCTGTCTGCAGGAGTTGATCGTTTGAAGCACGAAAGTGGCGCATCTCGGACCAAAGTAACGCCCTTCCTCTTTCAAGAGTCACAACTGCTTTCTCGAGTTGATGCGGGTCGACCTCATACGAGGCATAGTCCAGCGGCGTTTTATGAAAGAAGTCAGACATCTTGGCGAGAGTGGCATGCTGTAGCAGTAAAGTTGGTGCAAAAAGTGGGGTGTCTTACATCAACGACACAGCGTTCTCATAGTATGCCAAGGAGAACGAGGGATGCCGGGTACGTCGTGCAATAAATGCCCACTCGCATGTAAACCGGGATCGATCAGGCAAGCTCGCATGTGCGTCGTTGACACCCTGGGAGAGTAGTCCCAGTGCTTCATCCAGGTCTTGCGTGCGGTGAATTGGAAAGGACTCGGAGCACCTGAGCAAAGACAGGGAATGTCACCGATCAGCCAGCAAGACGCCAGCAAGCTGTATGCCAGCAAGAGAGAGAGTCATAAGGAAGCGAGGTTTGTTGTCAGAGGATTCGGATTACACGTAGCTAGATAGCGACATAAAGTATAAAGACGCCATGTACAGTAGTAGGTTCGCTATCTAGAATCTCCTTGCGTCCACAGTCTCTAAGTTGCGTGAAAAGCCTGGAAAATCGGCTGCGAATCTTACGCCGGTGACATTAGATTCTAGATTCTTTCATCCTTTCCGTCCTCTCCGATTCCATCATTCTGGCACCTCGACGAGCTAAACACCAACGTTCACCAAGTCCGCTACCGAGCGAAGGAAGTACGACGCCCACAAGTGGCCCTGACATCATTGAAGAACCTATCGACCGAACTATACCATTCAACATGGCAACACAGACCATCGCAACGCAGACCGCGATTCGACCAGTATTCGACAAAGAAGCCTTTCAACGTGAACGAGACCGACAAGCATTACAAGAACGACTACGGATTCCACGACCGCAATCTGCCGGTGCAGGACGAGTAAGCCGGTTCCTAGACAGTCGCCGAGGGGCAGGAGGAGATCCGTTCGGCCACGGAGGAGGCGGAGGTCCCGGAGGAGGGGGCCCACCACAAGGTTCAGGAGGAGGAGGAGGCCCTCCCGCAGGCCCTCCCGCAGGTGGGCATCATTTCGCACCAGGAGGAGCTTTCGGACCTCCCCTTACCGACAAGCTCGCAGGAGCATTACCGCAAGTGTTTAATGGAGATCGCGAGCAGGCCGACGCATTCATGGACTCAGTCTTATCCTACTTTCGCCTCAATTACCAGTCCCAACTCTTCAGCTCTTACCTGGCACGGATCGCCTTCGTTCTCACGCTTATTCAAGGACCCAACGTAGCCGGATGGGCACACGACATGGGTACTTGGTTGGACAGTCTCCAACCCCCAGCCTTCTTTAACAACATTCAAACATGGGATCAATTCGTCAACCGATTCCGGGACCGCTTCCAAGATACGCAAAAATCAGAGCGCGTGTGTATGACGCTCAAAACGCTCAAAATGACCTGGCCCAACGCGGATGGCTATATCTCTGACTTCGAACAGATAGCAAGGGACGCAGGCTACGATCTGAATAACTCGGCCACCCGACAACTCTTTCTTAACGGCCTCCCTCGTTCGGTACTCACTGATGTCCTCCGACCCCCTGCCGCTCAAGACTACGCCGATATTCGTCAGCGCACCATCGATTCCACCCGTTCCCATCAGTTACTACAGGCAATTCTTGATAAACGCACTGGAGGAAGGCACGCACCGCCTCAGAACTATCCACCTCGAGGATCGCAGCCTCGTCCTCAGCCACCAACGCCCTACCCCGCGCGGTCGCTTCTTCCATCGACGCGTTCCCCATTCTACAACTCAAGCAATGCTCCGCCGCAATACAATAATGTACCCGTACCAATGGACCTCAGTAGAGGACGCGGGTATTGATCTGGAGGATGGGCGAGAGGAGCAGTCGCCCCTCAAGACCCCTACGTTCAGGTGGCCCAAGCCCCGCCGCCTTGCCGCCCTACCGGCCCATGTTTCAATTGCGGAAGGCCGGGTCATATCGCTCGACAGTGCCGACAGCCTCGACAACCAGCTACGACGCAAGCACGTTCTATTGAAGTACCCTTTTACTATGAAGCTCCCTACGAGCCGGCCCTCTATCAGCCTCAAACCGTGACATCTACCCCCGACGACTCGTCCCCACTTACGACGGAGGCTATACGAGCCCGACTTGCCACCATGACCGTAGAAGAAGCATCTTTATTACTGGAAGAAATTCCTAGGGCAGATCCTGATCCGGGTTTTTCCCTGGCCTGACTCGATCCGTCCAAGCCAGGCCAGTACTTACCGAAACAATGTACCTATCCAGTCGTCAATCTATGCAGCTTCGGGTAACTATTGTAAATCGGAATCAAAGGACGGAAACTAAGGCGCTCCTCGACACTGGAGCCATGGAAAATTTTATTCATTATCGACTAGCCATCAAACTCCGGCTGAATCTACGACGTTTGGCTCTTGCACGACCTCTCTACAATGTGGATGGGACTCCCAATAAGCAGGGTGCCATCACCAACTATATCGACCTAACCACTCGAGTCAGAAGTCGCACATTGCTCATGAGATACTTTGTCACTAACATCGGAGATCACGATGTTATCTTCGGCTATCCCTGGTTTGCGGGTCACCAACCAATCATCAATTGGAAAGCAGGATGGATTGATATTACCCAACTTCCTGTCATCCTGAGTACAGGGGCGATGCCAGTACTCTATGCCAGAGCCACCGGACAAACTATGTCATCGCGACTAGCTGAAGAAGCCCGAGACCAGTACAAGGGTGGAGCCCTACCAGCCCACTATCAAACCTTTTCCCATGTGTTCAGTGACGGAGCCGCTCAGCGATTGCCGAAGTCGCAACCTTGGGATCACGCTATTGACCTGAAAAAAGAAGCACCATCCGCCATCCCAGGGAAGGTCTATGGGTTGAGTCCAGAAGAACAACAAGCGCTTCGACAGTTCTTAGAAGAGCACCTCAAAAAGGGTTACATCCGCCCTTCTAAAAGCCCCTACGCTTCTCCCTTCTTCTTTATCAAAAAGAAAGACGGGAAGTTACGACCCGTCCAAGACTATCGCCGGTTGAATGAATGGACTATACGGAACCAGTATCCCCTCCCTTTAATCCCCGAAATGATCTTAAGAGCAAGGAACTCCTGCCTTTTCTCAAAGATGGATATCAGATGGGGATACAATAATATACGCATCAAAGCTGGGGATGAATGGAAGGCAGCTTTCCTCACCAACCTTGGGCTCTATGAGCCACTAGTCATGTTCTTCGGCCTCACTAACTCACCCGCCACGTTCCAGAGCCTTATGAACCATATCTTCGCCATTGAGGTGGCTGAAGGGTGGCTGACCATTTATATGGATGACATCCTGGTCCATACTGGAGACGACGTACTCAAGCATCAACAATGCGTGCGCAGGGTATTGGAAAAACTTCAGGAATACGACCTCTTCCTGAAACCTGAGAAGTGCCAGTTTGAACAACACCAGATCGAATTCCTGGGCGTAATTCTGGAAGGGGGAAGTGTGCGAATGGACCCCATGAAGATAGAAGGAGTGCGCAAATGGACCACTCCTCGATCGGTCAAAGATGTTCGCGGATTCCTAGGCTTCACCGGGTTCTACCGATACTTCATCCCCAACTACTCTCGGATAGCCCGTCCTCTCATCGATCTTACCAGAAAGGACACCCTCTTCCATTGGGGGTCAACCCAAGAGAAAGCCTTCAGAACCCTAATTACCTTGGTGTGTCAAGACCCAATATTGCGTCAACCAAGATATGACAAGACCTTCTTTATATCAACGGATGCGTCGCTAACTGGAGTAGGAGCGGTTCTGTCTCAAGAAGGAGAAGTGGTCGATCAGTGGACCAAGAAGCCAAAACAGCACCCCGTGGCGTACTTCTCGGCCACTTTCACCCCTACTGAGTGTAACTATGACATCTATGAACGTGAACTATTGGCTGTTCTCAAGGCTCTGGCCCACTGGCGTGTCCATCTAGCGGGAGCTGTACACCCTGTCACTATTCTCACTGATCACGCCAATCTCCTGTACTGGAAAACCCCGCGCAAGGTCAATCAAAGACTCGCCCAATGGTTCGGGGAACTTTAAGATTATCAGCTACGCATCGTACACGTCCCCGGTAAAATCCATACAGTTGCTGACGCACTGTCGAGACAAGGGAGAACCAATACAGCCCTTGATAACGCTGAGGTGACTATGCTCCCATCACCCATTTTTATACAGACTATCAACGCTTTGAGTCTCGAACAACAAGTCGTGACCGCGCAACAGTTCCATGAAGATTACCTGTTGAAACTCGATCACAGATACGACTTTGCCCTATGACAAAAGGATCACGCCTGGATTGACAGCGCGATGAGATTAGTGGTGCCACCCGAAGAAAACCTCTATCGGACGATCACCAGGAGCTTCCACGACGAAGCAACTGCGGGACACCCAGGAAGAGACGAAACCATCAGGGCTGTACTTCGACGATATTGGTGGCCTGGACTGACGGCCTGGGTGACCAACTACGTGGCAGGGTGCCAACAGTGCCAGCAGAAGAAGAATCTAACTCGTTCCTCCCATATCCCGCTCTATCGCATTCCGACCACTGAAACCGCGCTTCCATTCAGCACAATATCGCTCGATCTGATCACTCAGCTCCCTAGATCTGGCGGACACGATGCCATACTAACCATCGTAGATCACGGATGTTCCAGGGCTGCTATCTTCCTCCCCTGCAAAATGACGATTACAGCAGAAGGGGTGGCTGACTTGTACTATCGGCACCTTTATCTCTGGTTTGGACTTCCTCGGAAAGTAATTTCGGATCGAGACCCTCGGTTTACCTCCCGATTCGCTCGAGCTCTCTGTAGCCGTTTGCGCATTGCTCAAAACATCTCCACCGCATTCCATCCTCAAACTGATGGTCTTACCGAGCGAATGAATCAATGGGTAGAGCAATACTTATGCTTGGTGGCCAGTGAAGCGCAAGACGATTGGAGTCAATGGCTTCCCTTAGCCACCGTAGTACACAATAACCGACTCAACAGCGCATTAGGAATTATTCCTAGCGAAGCTCTATGGGGAAATCGAGTGGAAGAACGCGGGGTCGACTCTGTTCTTCTATGGCTCCAGCAGTGGAAGAACGACTGTGACGTGGACAAGAAGTATGGAAGATCGCAACTCGAGCCATCAATGCTCTAGCCAACTCCATCCCCTCTGCCAGGTACAAGGTTGGGGAACTAGTATGGCTCGAAGGAAAGCATCTACCCATAACCCTGAAAATGCATAAACTCAGTCCCAGGCGGTATGGGCCATTCCAAATAGTACAACAAATTTCACCCATGGCGTTCAAATTGGAGTTACCCCCTGCTTGGACTATTCACGATGTCTTCCATTCGGGGTTACTAACACCCGTTTGAATCACCGAAGAAAACGGACCCTTGTCAACACCACCTCTCCCCGATATAGTCGACGGAGAAAAAGAATGGGAAGTCGAACAGGTCCTAGGGCACCGCTGGCATGGAAGAAGCAAGCAACTTCAATACCTTCTAAGGTGGAAAGGGGAAACCATGGCAGACATCTCTTGGGAGCCAGCTCACTCCGTCTTCGCTCCTCGGTTGATTCAAGAGTATCATCGCAAACATCCTCTAAACACGCATATAAGGATGACGGCCATAGCCCCCAGTTCCATCACCTCGACATGTCTTCCACATCATCCCATCTCGTCTACAACTACGAGCTCACGAGGCCTCCCTCTCCTCGAACACCGAGCGAACCTCCGTTCGCACCATCACCTCCACCCCTCAAACCCCCCTCGCGAGTCCCTTCCATCGAATCGGAAGATCGAGAGTTGCGCGCTCAGGCCGCCCGGCACGTGGCAGCTCTCCAAATCCTGGAGATGGCCAACGAGAACGTACCCCCATCAGTACTCCCCAGCGATTTCCTCTCTCCGCGCACCATCTACAACACCCCTCTCTGCCGTTGGAGAGCAAGCTGATTCCTCGACCTACGACGCATCGCTATGGGGCTCGCCTGGGCCACTCAACACTTCAAAGATGTTGCGGACCAACGTGCCCGGTCCAATGCCGTGTTACAAGCCACAGTCGATCAACTCAACCACTCCACTTCGCAGGAACGCCCTAATGTTCCAACTCCCCCGGGTACCCCTGTCGACTTCAAGCGCAACATCGGCCAGTGGAAGGAGTCCCCATCCCTCCATTGTCCAGGGAGGCTTCGCACCGCCCCTCTTCGTACAACGCGGCACCGCTGGACCACACCACAGTCCTGGGCACCATGGGAGGACGTGACGACCCGGTGTACAGCGAGCTGTTTGCTCGCGCCCCGACTGGGACTCTCTTGGAGGCCGAACCCATGCCCGCGTGGTTCACGCGGCGTTCCATTCCGAGTCGGACGTCTACCGACGTCTCTGCAGCGAAGCGCGCGGCATGCGCGACTGGGGCCTGGCCGCTGAACTGGCCTGGTTCCGACGCTGCCACCTCGACCTCCTCAGGCTGGACGACCGTATCAAGAATCTCTGCGACGAACGCGAGTGCACCGAACGCCAGCGTCGCGAGTCACGCTGGCATCTGGAAGACGCCCGAGCCCCTCAACGACTGGGTCACTTATCCGCTCGGGTCGAGAGCTACCTCTCCCCTCATCCCATCACCACGCCTCGTCGGGTCAACCTCCGAGACTTACCCACTCGGCGTGGAAACTAAACGAGGGGTAATGTCACCGATCAGCCAGCAAGACGCCAGCAAGCTGTATGCCAGCAAGAGAGAGAGTCATAAGGAAGCGAGGTTTGTTGTCAGAGGATTCGGATTACACGTAGCTAGATAGCGACATAAAGTATAAAGACGCCATGTACAGTAGTAGGTTCGCTATCTAGAATCTCCTTGCGTCCACAGTCTCTAAGTCGCGTGAAAAGCCTGGAAAATCGGCTGCGAATCTTACGCCGGTGACAGGGAAAGCTGACCAAGTGTTCTGATGTCTCGGGTTGATGCAAATAGGTCCTCAAGAATCCGGCAACTTGTGCTAATCGACTCGTTAAGATACTTCGATCTCGTTTGTATGCTTGATTGCTTTCAAAGAGTACATGGCTGAATAATGCGAAAAGGCCCGAGTCAACCGGATCACTCAGATCAAATGAAGCGAGTATAATTCGACCCTTTTCGATAGCTTCGGAGATCTTCGTTATGTCGTCATTGCGGATCTCAATGGGAAGTCCTCCAAGGTGCGCCATTTTCCGACGGAATTCCGCGACCTCCGGGTCGTCATCTTCATACCCCCCAAGGGACAATGTCACTGGCTGAGATAGCGGTGAATTGCCGGGTGATGCTTCGGAAACGCTGGTTTGCAATAATTTCCAAATCAAAAATGGCAGCAGAGTGAATGGATTCTTCGACAGAAGAGGACCTGAGAATTGCACGAGAGCGATATATTGCCTCCTCTGAATGATCCGGAGTTGCTCGCACGCTCGATCAAATGATCGCCAGTTTTGTCACCATCTGTTGAGCACTGGCCACGAATTCATCCTGACTGCCCCCGAGGGAACTAGAAGTGATGACTCCATCCAGGACGGACGCGGCCTCCTCATAATCATCATTCACAAAAGTCGTAAGTAGCGACAGCCAAGAGATCGGGAGAGGGCGAAGTGTGCCTCGCGTAGAGGTGGTTTGTGCTTCCTCGCCTCTCGCAGGAACTCGATAAGTTGATCCAATGGTTGACCCGGGACCCTCGGACGATTTTTTGACTGAACTACGTTATAAATGTGGAGGATCTCGTAAGTGGTGCCGACAACCGAGGAGTTCGCGACAGAGGCCAGCCATCTCCCCAATGTTCTGCATTGCATGCAACTCATGCCTCATGACAAAAGCCCGACAAACTCGCACATGCGTGGTGCTACGTGAATCACGTTAACCCTGACCCTAATGGCAATGTTGCATTTCGGCACGCTCGACCCGGCCGACCCGATCGCTACGGCGGAATTCAAGCATCGTCGCCGCGCACGCTCGCGGCCACCTAGGAGAGCTCGGAGAGGAGAGCCTTTGTTTCGTATGCTATCATTTCATTATATTCTACGCTTCTATTATTATTCCGGACTCGATTTTGTCATAAGCGCATCACTCGCAGTTTCAGATTCATAGGGGCCTCGCGCACCCCTTTCCCTTACCATTTCGACACCGCTTTTACTCCGGACCTTTACCGACTCGTATTCTTCGACCCCTATAACTGTTTATTTTTCTTTGCTTTGCTTTACTTTTATTTCTCGATATAATGTACAAAAACTGTATAAAAAGTGTCTGTAGTGTACCAGAATCAACATCCAGTTCTCCCTTCTACATCCCTCGTGTGCCCTCATAGCCTCTCTAAGTCCTTCTCTCCAAAGCGAGCTCCCAAGTCGCTTTGCTCACCTTCGCGCTCAACTTCTATTCATCGCTCGACTTCGCGTCTCTCGCCTTTGCCGACCGTACCGGCCCCTCGGACCCCTATCACCTGACCGGCTCGTCTTAGCCGGTTCGCCCCGCTGCCCAACCTTTCACCAGGTTATGGGCCCTGCCGCTGCAAATTAAATCAAGAATTTCTGAGATTATCAGAGCGCGTACCTTTCATCTACCCGAACCCCGCTTATCGCCTTTATCATCATGAGCGACGACTTGAGAATCAGCATCGTCAAATTAGCCACGGACGGATCGAACTGGGTCACGTACCGGGATCGCATGATCTGGTCATTCGGATCTCGCCAGTGGGCGGATCACCTGACCAGCAGCACGCCCCCCACCGGGTATGACGCAGCCCTCTGGACAAGAGAGGAAGCTAGCGCCATGAACCTGATCGCGGCATCCGTGCCGGATCACGTGTTCAATTGCATCAAGACGAAGACTTCCGCCTTTGAAGTCTGGAACGCCGTCAAGGCAATTTACCAAACACGATCGAAAATGATAACCGTCGATCTCGGCAAAAAGCTTTCAAGGTACCAAGATGGACGACGACGACGACGCTCGCGCCCATCTCACACAACTATCCGACCTGCGAGAACAACTCGCGTCGATGGGGAAGACCTTGGATGACGAAGAATTCGCCTCCATCTTACTCGGATCTCTCCCCCCTTCCTACGAATCCACCATTAATGCCATTAACGCGGCAGCCGACACAGCAGGCACCGACGTCACGCCAGATCGGGTAATCCGATTGGTAACCGACGAGTATGACAGGCGCGTCATCAAAAAAGGAAAGACCAAGACCGGCCCGGAAGAGGCCTTCGCGGCAAACGGCCAAAAGATCGACAAACGAAACGTCGAGTGCTATAATTGCCACAAAACCGGACACTTCAAGTCCGAATGCTGGGCCGAAGGAGGCGGCAAAGAAGGCCAACGCCCTCCCAGAAGGGACGACAACTCAAGCAATAATCGCAGCAATAATCGCGATTCCAGAAACCGTAACGACGGTAACAACAATAACCGGAATAACCGGAACAGGAACGACAGGAACGACAGGAACAGGAACAATAGGAACAACAGGAACGACAATTCCGACAACGCAAATTCGGCTACGGCCGACATTGAAGCTTGGGCCGCGATCGAAGAGATCGAGGACGATCCTCCCGCCGCCCCACATATCGCATACAGCGCGAGCCAACTTACACGCCATCCCCAGGTAGAGATCGAGCTCTACGACTCGGGAGCATCAAGACACATGTCCCCATTCCGGAAGCGCTTCACAAACTTCCGATCCATCCCTCCCCGCGCCATTACAGCCGCTAACAAACGCGTCTTCTATGCGACAGGAACAGGGGATCTACAGATCGACGTCCCCAATGGCGACTCCACTACCCCTGTCCTCCTTACCGACACCCTCTACGCGCCTGATATGGCGCTCACCATCGTCTCCATCGGCCGCATTACTAGCACCGGCAATTCGGTCACATTCAAGAACAATTCATGCAAGATTGTAAACAAGATGGGTAAGACCATAGGCAACATCCCGGCCAGTTCAAACGGCCTCTACAAGGTGGAACACGTGCACATGGCTTCAAGCGCCAGTGCAATTATCGAACAAGTCACCATCCACCACCTCCACCGTTGCCTCGGCCACATCTCGGCCGACGCCATCCGCACCCTCATCCGCAACAACGCCATAACTGGCATTCAGCTCATCGACGACGGCGTCCCCATCATCTGCGACTCATGCGAGTACGCTAAACTGACTAGGAAGCCTATCCGGAGCGAGCGCACCGCCCCTCCGGCCAAGCACTTTGGGGCCGAGGTCCACTCTGACCTTTGGGGCCCCTCTCCGGTCGCGAGTCTAGGCGGCCGACGCTACTATGTCACGTTCACGGACGATTACTCTCGGTTCACTAGGCTTGACATTCTTCGGACTAAGGATCAAACGCTCTCGGCTTACCGCGCCTTCGCGGCTTGGGCGCGCACTCAACACGGCGCCAAAATCAAGACACTTCGCTCGGACCGCGGCGGTGAGTACACCGGCCGCGAGTTCACTCAGTTCCTTCAGGAGGAAGGCACCGAGCGTCGCCTCACCACCCACGACACCCCGCAGCACAACGGAGTTGCGGAATCTTTAAACCGCAGACTCCTCGAGCGCGTCCGCGCGATGCTACACCACTCTGGCCTGCCCAAGTCTCTCTGGGGCGAGGCACTACAGTTCGCGGTCTGGCTCAAGAACCGCACATCTACTCGGGCTCTAGGCAACAACACAACGCCTTATGAAAAACTTTATGGCAACAAACCCGATCTCTCAAACGTCCCCGAATGGGGACAAGCTATCTGGGTCCACTCTGGGACCGGCTCGAAGCTGGACGCGCGCGGCATCGAAGCAAACTGGGTCGGATACGACGCGGAAAGCACTCATGCACACCGCGTGTACTGGCCCCACAAGCACTCAGTCTCAGTCGAACGGAACATCAAATTCGCGAATCCCACCATTACCGTCTACACCGGACCACCGCGCGTCATCGCGCCTCAAGCAGCCCCTCCAGTATATGGACCGCCACCTGCGCCTCCTGCAACCGGAGCGCCTCCAACAGCCACAGCACCCTCCGCGCCTTCAACCATCCCCGCATCCATCACGCCGCAAGCACCCGCGGCCCCTATTCAGCACCCTATTCCAACATTCCCCGGGGCGATGCCGCCCACCAGACTCCCTTCCCCACTCTCTTCCCTCACTCCATCCCCTCGCGCCTCGGTCGAACCTCAAGAGGAAGAAACCGGACCCTCAAAGGGCAAAGGCAAGGCCAAAGAGCCTCAAGAACCGACGCGGAGGTCATCCCGCGTTCGCGTACCCTCAAGACGTGCACTCGAAGGAGGAGGAGGAACCTCCGGGAATCAAGCCGAAGACGATCACTGGCCCGGATTCAGCGCCTCGAGCGCATTCGTGGCTAACACATTCACAGACTTCGCCTACCTCGCGGAAAGCGAGGATCTTTTCGAAGCCGCAATCAACGAATCCCAAGACGACCCTAAATCACTTTCCGAGGCGCGATCTCGCTCAGACTGGCCGAAATGGCAGGAAGCGATGGATCGCGAAATCGCGACCCTTGAAGAGGCCGGAACGTGGACTACCATTCCCCGACCCACCAACAAGAATATCGTCGGCAGCAAATGGGTCTATCGCATCAAACGTAAGGCCGACGGGACCATCGAAAAATACAAGGCGCGCCTCGTCGCGCGAGGATTCACGCAGAAGTTCGGCGTGGATTACTTCGACACCTTCTCCCCAGTCGCGAGGCTCGCAAGCTTTCGCCTCATCCTCGCCCTCGCCGCCCGCAACGACTGGGACATCGACACCTTCGACTTTAACGGCGCTTATCTCAACGGCGAGCTCAACAGCGACGAAGAAATTTACATGCAATCACCCCCCGGATACGATACTCAGGGGGAGTCAGTCAAGCGCCTCCACAAATCCCTCTACGGACTCAAGCAGGCCGGACGCAAGTGGTACGACACGTTGTGTCGTGCCCTTACTGACTTGGGTTTCCGCATGAACAACGCAGACCCGGGCGTCTTCTCGGCTCGCAGCGGCGAGCACACCACGATCCTCGCTATTCATGTTGACGACTGCATGATCACAGGCAGTTCCGGAGACCTCGTCTCCAAGTACAAGCGGATGCTCGATTCCCACTATTCGCTCACCGACTTAGGCCCAGTCCACTGGCTACTCGGCATCAAAATCACGCGCGACCGAGACGCGCGGACCATTTCCCTCTCCCAGACAACATATATCGACACCATTCTATCTCGATTCTCCCTCAGCGACGCAAAACCGGTCGCTTCCCCAATCGTACCCGGAGCGTCTTACAGCAAAACCGACGCTCCCTCAGACGCCACCGAAGCGACACGAATGAAGAAAACGCCCTACCGAGAAGCGGTAGGTAGCCTTATGTACGCCGCGGTCGCAACCCGCCCCGACATTACCTTCGCCATTTCAACACTCTCGCAATTCCTCGATAATCCGGGCGAGGTCCACTGGGAAGCGGTCAAGAGAGTCTTCCGCTACCTCGCCGGCACCAAGACACATGCACTCACGTTCGGAAACGAACGTCACGACCTTACAGGTTACACCGACGCAGACGGAGCGTCTCAGGATCACCGCCATGCGATATCCGGCTTCGCATTCCTCATCGACGGCGCCGCGGTCTCATGGACCTCACGGAAACAAGAACTCGTTACCTTATCCACCGCCGAGGCCGAGTACGTCGCCGCGACACACGCGGCGAAGGAATGCATTTGGCTCAGGAGATTGACCGAGCCCCTTTTCGGCCCCCCTTCCACTCCCACTATCCTCCACTGCGATAACCAGGCCGCACTCCGCCTCGCCACCGATGACAACTACCACGCAAGGACAAAGCACATCGACATCCGATTTCACTTCATTCGCCAGACCATCGCCGACAAGACCATCGACCTCAAGTACTGTCCCACCGAAGATATGACCGCGGACATCCTCACGAAGGCACTCCCCAAGCACAAGGTCGCGTTGCATTCGCAGAACCTTGGGATGTGTCGAGCGTGAGGGGGAGTGTTGCATTTCGGCACGCTCGACCCGGCCGACCCGATCGCTACGGCGGAATTCAAGCATCGTCGCCGCGCACGCTCGCGGCCACCTAGGAGAGCTCGGAGAGGAGAGCCTTTGTTTCGTATGCTATCATTTCATTATATTCTACGCTTCTATTATTATTCCAGACTCGATTTTGTCATAAGCGCATCACTCGCAGTTTCAGATTCATAGGGGCCTCGCGCACCCCTTTCCCTTACCATTTCGACACCGCTTTTACTCCGGACCTTTACCGACTCGTATTCTTCGACCCCTATAACTGTTTATTTTTCTTTGCTTTGCTTTACTTTTATTTCTTGATATAATGTACAAAAACTGTATAAAAAGTGTCTGTAGTGTACCAGAATCAACATCCAGTTCTCCCTTCTACATCCCTCGTGTGCCCTCATAGCCTCTCTAAGTCCTTCTCTCCAAAGCGAGCTCCCAAGTCGCTTTGCTCACCTTCGCGCTCAACTTCTATTCATCGCTCGACTTCGCGTCTCTCGCCTTTGCCGACCGTACCGGCCCCTCGGACCCCTATCACCTGACCGGCTCGTCTTAGCCAGTTCGCCCCGCTGCCCAACCTTTCACCAGGCAACGTTTCGACACCTTGTCAGTGAATGACTCAGTCTCGATTCAATGTGTACAACCTCAACGAGCTCTTATCCAGCATATCACCTTACACTTCGGACCGCCTAAAGAAAAGCCGCGGATTGTTATAACGGTTCTGTGTAGGTATTAATACAAGAAGTCCAATTCAACCCATGTACGAAATTAGAAAGGTCGACGCGGGTTTCATGTGCGCCGGCAACCCAAATAACACCTAGGCGGTGAAGATGTGCCCTATGTATTTGTGGGATCCACATTAGGAGTTCACCTTTACTACCACATATCCATCCCTCCTTGTTGATCACAGTGTCGTCGGTGAAGTGGACGCGTCTTGTAGTTTCCGTATTTCCTATGGTAGCGTTCAACATATGAATTAACCCATGTCCCGATGAGACAATGCACTGACCATCTGGCGAGAATGACACGGACTCAACCGAATCCATGTGTGTAATAAATGGGTCTGCCCCTGTCGCTCCCGTAGTGGCGTTCCACACACGAATCGTTCCATCGTCCGAGCCTGAGACAATGCGCTGGCCATCTGGCGAGAATGCCACAGAAAAGACTGAAGACGTGTGCACAAGAAACGGGCCAGCCTCTGTCTCTCCCGTTGTAGCGTTCCACACACGAATCGTTTCGTCAGAAGAGCCTGAGACAATGCGCTGGCCATCTGGCGAGAATGCCACAGACCAGACCTGATCCGTGTGTCCAGTGCATGGACCTGCTTCTGTCTCTCCCGTAGTGGCGTTCCACACACGAATCGTTCGGTCGTGCGAGCCTGAGACGATGCGCTGGCCATCTGGCGAGAATGCCACAGACGTGACTGGAGACCAGTGTCCAGTAAATGGGCGTGCCACAGTCTCTCCCGTAGTGGCGCTCCACACAAGGATCGTTCCATCGATCGAGCCTGAGACGATGCGCTGGCCATCTGGCGAGAATGCCACAGACCTGACCGAATTCGTGTGTCGAGTAAATGGGTCCGCCTCTATCTCTCCAGTAGTAGCGTTCCACACATGAATTGTTCTATCTTTTGACCCCGAGACGATGCGCTGGCCATCTGGCGAGAATGCCACAGACCTGACCGACGACCGGTGTCCAATAAATGGGCCCACCTCTGTCTCTCCCGTAGTGGCATTCCAAACACGAATTGTCCGATCGTGCGAGCCTGAGACAATGCGCCGGCCATCTGGCGAGAATGCCACAGACCAGATCCAAGACGTATGTCCAGTAAACGGGCCTGCCTCTATCTCTCCCGTAGTGGCGTTCCACACGCGAATCGTTTGATCGGAAGAGCCTGAGACGATGCGCTGACCATCCGGCGAGAATGCCACAGACGAAACCGAATCCGTGTATCCAGTATATGGGCCTCTCTCCGTCTCACCCGTAGTGGCATTCCACACACGAATTGTTCCATCGTGCGAGCCTGTGACGATACGCTGACCATCTGGCGAGAATACCACAGACCAGACCGAGTTGTGTCCAGGAAATGGGCCTGCCTCTATCTCTCCCGTAGTAGCGTTCCACACACGAATTGTTCGATCGTCCGCGCCTGAGACGATGCGCTGCCCATCTGGCGAGAATGCCACAGAATTGACCCAAGACGCGTGTCCGGTAAATGGGCCTGCCTCTGTCTCTCCCGTAGTGGCGTTCCACACACGAATCGTTTCGTCAGAAGAGCCTGAGACGATGCGCTGGCCATCTGGCGAGAATGCCACAGACTTGACCGAATCCGTGTGTCCGGTAAATGGGTCTGCCTCCTCTCCCGTAGTGGCATTCCACACACGAATTGTTCGATCGCGCGAGCCTGAGACGATGCGCTGGCCATCTGGTGAGAATGCCACGGACCAGACCTCATCCGTGTGTCCAGTAAACAGGTGTGCCTCCTTTCCCGTAGTGGCGTTCCACACACGAATTGTTCCATCGTCCGAGCCTGAAACGATGCGCTGGCCATCTGGCGAGAATGCCACAGACCTGACCGAATCCGTGTGTCCAATAAATGGGCCCGCCTCTGTCTCTCCCGTTGTAGCGTTCCACACATAAATTGTTTCGTCGATAGAGCCTGAGACAATGCGCTGACCATCTGGCGAGAATGCCACAGATAGGACCGAATCCGTGTGTCCAGTGAATGGGCCTGCTTCTGTTTCGCCCGTAGTGGCGTTCCACACACGAATCATTCCATCGTGCGAGCCTGAGACGATGCGCTGGCCATCTGGTGAGAGTGCAATTGAATAGACCGCACCCCCAACGTTTGAAATTGTCATCTCCGATGATGGCCAATCAGACAATCGCCCACGTTCCACGCGTAACATTCGAGGAAATGAGCTGGAATAATGTGCGGAGATAAGAGAACGAGTCGGCGCAAATGGTAGGGCGGAAAGGTAGATGTGTGGGGCACTCTTTGCCATGACCATCCCGAAATACCGTACAAACAGAGACGCATCATTGACGAACGACCTCATATTCTCTAGGTCTGTTTGAGAGACCTGCTGCGATCGTAGAAATTAGATAATCGCCTTCCTCATCGGATCAACAATTCTACTCACACCTTGACCAGACGCTAGCCACACATTCAGAGCCGACAACGCCGGCGAAGCAAGTCCCACGTTGCTCGTCACGCTAAGGGCCTCCAGCCAAAAGAGAAATTTCTTCTTAAAGAAAGTTCGAAGTTGGACAAACAGACCAGTTTCGAAGTCAATATGTTCCAAATGATCGTCCCAGAAAAGACACGCGTACAACAGAGCAGGTGATATGTGTTTATCAACGTGGGAGGAAAGGTTTTTGACATCTTTGTTGGCGAGATAGGATGACTCGAGATTGCAGATGTTAAATCTGAGATCTTCGAGCAGTAGACCGAGACAGGAATGGGCCAATTGACGGTGAGCATCCTGGAGGCTAACACAAAAATCGCCGCTCTTCTCTTTATTTGTGAGAAAATCGCGGAATGACGTATGGAGAGGAATGATGGGAAGGCTTTCGTTGGACGAATTGACATTACTCAACAACGAGCCGAGGCGACGGAGCAATATGACAACGGCATCACGGTCGCGCCCGTCGAAGGAAGCGTATTGTCGCAGAGTGGTCAGGGAGCGGAATAGTGAGGGGTTCAATTGAGGTAATGAGCTGTCCCACGATAGATTGAAAGAGTAGCCGCGATTCTCGCTGTGTGAAGTATCCCTGAAGGACTTCCTTGTACAACTCGTCCAATGGATCTTGTCTATGGCGATCTATAGTGAGTCTCAAAAGATGTTCGATGCACTTTTGCTTGCTAAAGCCAAAGTACTCGGGAGGATTTAGGATATATCCGCGTGCGACCGCCGCCCACTGGAACAAACCCTCCGCCCTTATTGTCAGCGCTTCGCCATACTTTCTGAACTCGTCTGAAGGGAGCTTCTCCTGAAGAAACGCGAGAATATCGTCATGTGTCATAGCAGCCAGCTCCGAATCATTTGTGTATTTGATTCTGATGCTGGCTGACCTGTCTCCTACGAATGCAGACTCGATGTCATGCTCAGGTCGCGAGGTGATGAGCACACGGAAATTTGATGGCAATTTAGAGAGGGCTTTAGTAAGAAATATGTGTAAGCCGTTTTCACCAGTTACATCCCCGCTCTCGTCCAAGGCATCGATTACAACAAGAATAGGACCGACGATGTGCAGATCCTTAAGCGGTTCCAGGATAAGGGATTCAAACAGTGTACGATAGTCACGGGTTCCAGCTCGAAGAGAGGAGTTGTCCTTTATGACCCTTCCTAGGGCGATTTTAAATGAAGGATAGCGATCGGAGAGATCGCGAGCGAGTGTCGTGAACAGGTGATAGGCCTCCCGTTTCGATTGTTCCTTCCGCAAAAAGATAAAGGATGACGTAAGACGATGCATTTTGTCGAAGCGACGCGCGATCTCATGCGCGATCGACGACTTTCCCTGTGCCTGCTTGCCCGAAAAGAACGAGAGTGCGCTCCGAAGCGGGATCGTTCACCCATTTGACAATGAAGTCCAGGAAGGCCGTGCGTGTTCCCGTAAGGCAGCCCTTATCGGGTGTGAATCGCGACCCTGTCCCATATGGGATTTCTCTGATTTTCCTATCTAGTTCTAGAATCGATTATCAGAACGATTACCCCACGAACCCACAAGTAATCAGGTTCACGTACCGGCGTCTGAAACTTGGCTCGACACCCACTTAAACATCCCGTCCATCTTGGCCGAAAGTATTCCCACGCCATCCAGAATTTGGAATGCAGTTATCTCCGTGGTGATGGTGGCCTGATCGAAGAAAGCCCTTCGATGTTCGACAAGAGCCGCGGACAAGTCCTCGATATCTTTGGAAACTCCTCCACCCGTATTCTTAAATGTCCGCTTCCCTAAAAATCACATGTTTGCGCTAGCCAATGAGGAAGATGAACATAACATACAGAATTGTGGATCCTTTGCATACGACTGGATAAAGTCACCGCAACTACAGACATCGCACAGCATGAGAGTAAGGATCTCGGCCTGCTTCGAGTCGGGCTTGATGGACTTCAAAGTGTCTTCGTGGTGCGCGAAATCAAACGCGTCGTGCATAGCATCAACTAGGGATAGCACATTCTCGTCCCGTTCACACTGTTCTAGGAGTGTCTGGCCCGAATGAACATATAATAAGTTCTCACTCCGAGAATAACGCAAAACAGACGCACCTCGGGGATGGCCGAAACCAGGCCATATGTCATCTTTGCAAACGGGTGGAGCTGAGAGCGAAAGTCGGCTCAGTCGAGGAGAGGTAAAATGGATATTGCACTCACCTCCGCAATTGGGCTCACAGCGCCCATCAACCACTTGATTCTACTAACGGCCCCTTTCCATCTATTCTTTCGGTCAATTGGCTTCTTAGCTTCATCGGCGCGACGGAGAGCAATCAGAGCCTTCTCGGTAGGCGACATATCTGCCTGGTCGTCCGGAATAGGAGTGTCAGTCTCGACAGGAAGGTGACCTGACGAGGGTAAAAGAGGTTCTAAGGCGGTGGGTTGAACAGAACCCTCGGAGTCCGGGACGATTGAGGGCTTAGTAGATTCTCCAGCAGGCGAGTCGTCTCCTTTAATCGGTATTTCGGGAGGGTTGTCGGGAAAGATTGGTGAGACCGTCACGGTGTTCGATGACACATTGATCGTTAAGTAGAGCGTGATCGGCTGCGTCGACGTTCCAGCTTCCTCATCGCCATTACTTAGGACAAAAGGAACCTCTACCCCCGAGATGTTCAGCTGGTCGAACAAACGGAGTTTCTAATAGGATACGAACCACTTTGGGATTCGACAGGTATCTGAACCTCGTGGGTTCCAATAACGACGTCAGGGTGTAAGTACCGTCTCTCATAAAGGCACAGTGTAAGATGTGAAGACCGTTGCGCAGAACTGAACTGAACTTTTAGCCGGAAAATAAGGTCGAGAAAGGAAAGTCCTACAAGGCACCAAGCCTCTGGTTCCAGTGCACTGTCTGTCCCTCAATCCGGACGCCTTCCGTCTTCTTGATTGTTGCGTGATTGGCTACAGAGACAACGAACCGCCTCTTCAGGGTAAACTGTTTCTTGATACGTGGAACATTGTCCGCCCGGAGGACTAACAAAGAGATTGAACGTTATCAAGGCATCACGAATTAGGATTTGAGTACGCACTAGTCACCTCAACATGTAGTCGGGATAGGTTCCCTTGAGATTCGGCGATTTGAGTGCTGTCAAAGGACGGTTCTTGAGCGAACATCGCTACACAAAAAGAAAGGATGGACACACGCTCTTCCTGAGTTTTGCGGTGTTGAGGGACTCGTGCTGGAGCAAGTGGGTCACTATTAAGGAAGTCATTGGTCAAAGACGATCTACGCACGACTTCGGGGACATTTTCCGGTAATCCAAGTCTTGTGTAGTGGCAATACTGTATAGAAGAGTGTTTTGGGAGTTACAGTGATGGGGGTTTACAGTGAACGTGCAGGTTCGGGCGTCTATGTGACCCGTGCTGTCCGCATAATACGCCCAACCCATGCTGTAGGCATTCCGGATGCTCCCACGGCTGTCAAGGGTGCCTGACTAGGCTGGGAACAACAGATACCGTCCCGCCAGTTCATCGTTACGTTGATGTGGTCACTATCCAGGCAGAGTATTTCTTCAACTACTTAACTTAAGCTTACTGTAAACGGTGGGGACTTGACTAAAATAGAATGGAGAGCATGTTGGGATCGATCTTGGTTGCGGTAAAATCCACGTGACGATCTCCCTTGCCTAATTGGTCCAGACTCGGAGCTCGGAGCTTCGGGGGTAATTAATACCGTCAGACCCTGGCCTATGCAAAAATCCTGTTGCACGCAAGCCTTGAAGACGACACTCGATCACCACTTTCCCGATGTCCATTCTTCCCATAAAAGTTACTGTATGTGTATTGGGATATGTAGTTATGGAATCATACAAAAAAAGTGGATCAATGGAAATATACGTTTATGGTGGAGTCAAAAAAATGGGGCAGTCATGATTTGCACGTCACCGCACGCAAGACCCAGATGAAGCACTCTCCCAGGGTGTCAACGACGCAAATGAGAGCTTGCCTGATCGATCTCGGTTTGCATGCGAGTGAGCATTTATTGCGCGACGTACCTGGCATCGCTCTGTCTCCGCAGCATATATGAGAATGCTGCGTCGTCGATGTAAGACACCCCACTTTTTGCACCAACTTTACAGCTACAGCATGCCACTCTCGCCAAGATGTCTGACTTCTTTCTTAAAACGCTGCTGGACTACGCCTCGTATCAGGTCGACTTGCATCAACTCGAGGAAGCTGTTGTGACCCTTCAAAGAGGAAGAGCGTTACTTTGGTCCGAGATGCGCCACCTTCGCGCTTCAATCGATCAACTTCTGCAGGCAGGCCCACAATTAGCCCACAAGTTTAGAGCGATAAACCGAGAGCTTGAGGAGCCCACCAAGTCCGTCCCACCGAGCCACAAATTAGTTGTTGTGGGGCGGTGCGAATAATATTGCAAGGCCGAAGACTCCGACAACCGCTCAACGTCTCAACCACTGGCACCAACCTGCCAGCAGTGAGAAGATAGTGTAAAATAACATGTGTGACGTCAACGCTTGGTCTGAAAGACAGTCTTTTGCGGTGGGGATCCAGTCGGTTATACAGTTGTCCACTCTTGGCAAGCCACCAACTCATTTACCTTTATTTCCATGACTTCTCTTCGACTTGGCGACACTATTCCGTGTTTCCTTGTCTCTGTTTCCATGTCCGTTACTCGATCCCTGTTCCTACCTTTTCTGTGTCAATTATTCCTACTGAGCTAGGTTTTTTCGTGTACTTTGGCCACTGACTGTATATGTGCCTTGTCGCCATTCCCTCCTTGTGCAGTTCTCTCAGCTAAGCCGGGCTCTAAGTTGAAGGTACTCTAGTTGAACTCCGCAGATCCGTTCGTCTCGAAGTTTCCGTCCACCGTCCTCGTCTCGTTCGCCCCACTTCTGACATAGTCCTTTCAACGCCGTATCGCTATTATCCCAGATTCTCATGCGCTCTCACTCGGTTTAGGCGCAAGTGCCTCCACTCTTATCTTCCACACTCAGCTGCTCCAACCTCCTCGCTCATCGCCACACGCCTCCGTATTTGCTTAATCACCCATTATGCTTCCGCTCGGGTGCGACCCCACTCAAGCACCGGACGCGGAGACTCTCGATGCTCCGCGCGCGCCTTCCTGGTCCCTGCCCAGGGCCCGCATGCACTCGCACCCGCTTCCTCCACTCCTCTTAGTTTCTGGATGCTTTTCTCACTCTTCCTCATGCTCGCGATGACGTTTCAAACAGCCGTAGCAATTCGGTAGAACGAGGCATTGGGTTCTGCACCAAGACGAAGGTTGAAAATACTGTTTGCGGTGAGGTGCCAACATTGGAAGGCCGAAAGCAGTCTCGTCGAGTCGCGGCGGCAGTAGTGCTTACTGTAACTCCGAAGACTGAGTGTTGTGGTGGGAGTCCAGTCGGGTATTATGCTATGCGAACAGAAACTTCAAGTTAGACCATCAAACAGAGACGAGTAGCGGTGGTGATAATACTCGGTGACGAACCGCAAGTATGGAAAGCAGGAGTGAGCAGCCCATTTTTTCAAAATGGGAAACTCAGCTAAGCTAACCGAGATCTGGAGCCGCGTTTCTGGAATCACAAAACCTCAACCCATCTTCGAATTATATAATTCCCAAACCGGGCCTTCATCCTGGGACTTTGTCTCGCATTGGTGCTCACTGTCATGGTTGCTCTTTCTTTGGTGACTTGAATCGGTCACCATCTGTCACAGTCACTGGCCGCGTGCAAATCAATCAGGGTCCGTGTGCTCAGGGTCCACTTGGGCGGTCCAGTTTATCCCCCATGTTGGTGGGCGTTCTTCCCTACCCCGAGGGTGGCCGTCCCCTCCCGTGGTTGTCCCTTCTCCCCATCGGGGGAACATCAAGGTTCGTTCATACATATATCACTTGTCCTACCACTAAAACCTCAAGTGTTACTATCTAGGTCTCCTTTGGTTCATTTCTTCCGCCAGTTTTTCGTCCTGCCTAAGTCGATCTCGACCGCTTGTGTGTCCGTTCTGTTACCTTCGTCGTGGCGCGTTGTCTGGTGAGCAGCCTCTTTGTTGTCCATCTAGCACCTGGCTAATACGCCTTTTCTTGCATACCTAGTGTCGTCCTCTGCATCGCCGCATTTCTCTCCCGCTGGTCCATGTCCATGGCCGCTTTTTCTGACCCGGCACACCCATTCGCACATGAGGGTACCACACCGCTGCCTCTCTTTTTGTCACTTTATTCCCAAGCCTGGATGACCTACCTGCCGCACATTATCCGACTACAACATCCAGAAAGAGTTCACGTTGCACCTTGTGCTTCGCCTTCATGGTGGCATGCAAATTTTTGTGAAGACCCCGACAGGGAAGACCATTACCTCAGATGACCCTGTATTCGCCGTCTACCCCCAACATGCCCTTGCCTCTGCATGCCACACACGATGCCACGTTCGACAACAGGGCCGACTTTCTCAACAGTGTCACGTGTTCCGATGGTCTGAATGGTCTTGCGTTGTGGTTCCTAGGTTCAGCAACATACCCTCATGCCCTTGTCCCCTTTCATTGGCGGTGGATTTGATGTTGTGTGGAATTCGGCTAACTGTGGCACGTGCTATCTTACATTCCATGTTTTTATATAATACTGTTTCCAATGGGACCGTCCTCATGTTCTGTGTGTGTGCCTTTACGTGTTCCCCTTGGGTCGTAGCCGCATAGTAGTTTGGTTTTCACCTTCACCTGCTGTCTCACGTTCCTTTACCCCTTACTTCTTCACTTCCTACAGTCCTCACACCCTGGTCTGCTGTGCTACGGTGCCATTATGGCACCTACAAGGCATGAGCAGACAAGAACAAAAGTGTCACCGATAGGCTTACCAAGTGTTACGGTTCCGCGGCCGTATTGCGTTGACTTAACGCTGCGCTGGGGTTCACCGATCACGTGACTCCAATCGTGTTCAGATGATCCTTCGTTCCTAAGTATTCGGCTTTGACTTGCTCGAAACTGGCGTGAACGGTCGATGGTTCCCCTTGTCTGTGGGGCTGCTTGGCAGGCTTCCTGACTAATTGCACCGAAGTAGATGATAGAGCACTAGGCAAAGAGCACTAGGCAAGAGACTGGATTGAATGCGAAAGAATACAAGTTGCTAAAGCTAAGGTATGAAAGCGAAGTCCTTAGCCCTTATATACACAAGAGGGTGCAGGTTTAAACCCAGCAAACCCTAATACAACGATCCTAGGAATGAGTCATCCAGGAACCACAAAGATAAGTAAAGTCCGAGATAAGAGACCATGAGGCATGATAAGCACAGCCCCTCGAGATAACGATACCATAAGTCCGTGATATGCAATGATAAACGTACACATGCCCTTAATGCCGATGATAGGGGATAAGGAGATAAGAATGATAAGGGTCCTGTCCAATGATGATGCATTCACCTATTGTGCCCCAAGGCGCTACGATAAGGCATAGTCCATGGCCTTCTAGCCGCTTCTAGATTCGTCACGTGCCATCCTGATAAGGTCACGTGATCACTCTGGTGTCACTGTTCGTGCATAAGCCGATCGCTCACCCGGCAAATGCCGCTCATCCGGTTCTAAGGAGAGCCGTTCCATCCTTGCTTGCGTGTCTTGCAGCATCCGTTCAACTTCTTCTTCGTCACGTGAGTTTGTGCTTGGCGACATGCCGTGATACTCGGCCCGTTGTCGCATGACTTCTGCGTGACGTTGCTCTTCCTGGGCAAGTACCGCTGCCCATACTTGATCGTTGCCGAATGGTTCTTCTTCCAGTTGCCCCTCTTCCAAGGGCTCAGGGTCACGTGCGCTGTCGTTTCGTAACACCAAGTCAGTCCCAGCAAGATTTCTTCCTGAACTTTTCTTGTAACTTTTCGACATCTCTAGCACCGATCAGACACACTACAGCAACTACAGACAAAGTTTGCCCCGGGACACAAACAAATCAACACCTTCCTTGCCGTAAGCTCCCAGTCCCGTTGCCTGTGTCACTTATTTATCTCAGCCTCATCTTTCACAGCTCCAAACGACACACTCCGACCAATTCTCGAACTCTACTTCCATCTTGGCATGAGTGACAAGGATATTGCCACCTCTGTAATGGATCACTTTGACCCTGCGCGCTATGGTATAAGGTATGTTCCTCACTATTATTACGACCTGATAACTTCATTGCCTTGTCTTTGTAGTGTTTACACAGTCCGTCGCCGATGCAAAGATTGGGGCTTAGAAAGCACACGCCGACAAAAGCACACAGTTCAAAGCATCTCTGCTTTTGTTGAAGACATCAAGAAGCGCTTTCCTAATTGAGGTGCCGAAACGATTAGGAAAGCCTTACTGCTGGAAAATAAGATTCGGGTACCAAGGTGCGTCGATGTCTCACATTCCGGATATAAATAACGACGCTTTTCAATTATTTAGAACTATTATTTCTGAGTATCTCAGACAGACCGAGCCAGATGCTGTTGACGCACGGCGGTATAAACAGTTTAAAAGGCGGACTTTTGTAGCTATTGGCCCAAATGAAATGTGGTCTCTTGATCAGCACGATAAGTTCAAGCGTTACGGACTTTTCTTTCATGTTGGCCTTGATCCATATCCGGGCGTCATCCACTGGTGCAAGGTTTGGTGGACCGTTAGAAACCCCAAGTTGATTGCACGCTTTTACCTTGATACAGCCCGGTCCATTGGTGGTATGTACTCGTATTTCCGATGTAAACACACTTAATGTTTTTATCTAGGCATTCCCCTCATCATTCAAAGTGATCCAGGGACCGAAAACGTCAATGTTGCTTATGCACAAACAGCACTCCGCCATCAGATGGAGCCTTCTCTAGATGGGTCGATTCAGCATCGATGGTTCCATAAACATGGAAATATCAAGCCCGAAATTCACTGGTCTGTTTTTCGAAGAGATTGGGCTGTCGGATTTCAAGCCTTGCTTGACGAAGGGGTTGATAGTGGATATTATGACATCGGAGATCCCCTTGAATGGTATGTGAATACGTTCTTTCTTTGGTATCTCGAAAACCACTGATAATATATCAGTCTTGTGTTCTGCTTCATCTTCATCCCATTCATTCAGCAAGAGGTTGATGCCTGGGTTCACCAACGCAATTGGACTAAACATCGCTCCGATTGAAAGAAGGTTCTACCTAATGGGATCCCTATGATAATTTTGCAGAAGCTGCACAAATGGAAAGCTGCAGATTATAAGGTGCGCGACACTCAGATTCACGTCTTACATCGTCCACATATATGCCTAGATCTCCGTACCCCCAGAAACCCTCAATGAGATCGAGAAGAAGTATGCACCTCCCGATGACCCTGTCTTTGAGCTAGTCCCACATGTATTTGCGGTGCACGCAAACACTGTCTGGACTGCCATGGGTTCTCCACAGCCACAGTTCCACAATGCGTGGGAAATTTACTTACACATCCGTGATGCCCTCCGAGGTATCGCACAGGACGGAATGCTGCAGCAGGTTCTTTCCAGCGTTTCCGCTACTCCTGAGCCTCAGCATTGTCTGGATGAAATACCTGCGGATCTCAAACCTACTGATGAGGACGACCTCTTGATTGTAGAGGGCTCTGACGATGAGGGTAGCACTTTGGTTATTGACCTTACAGAGGACGAAGACCACGACGAAGACAACAACTCAGAGGGACATAGTATCGGTTTAGATTTTTTTTAGTTGACACTCCTCGCTCGTAGTATCTACATCTACAAGTCGCTCTTTAATTAATGTTTGGTGCCATTATCAGGGCAGATCAGTTACATTTATTGTTTCTGTGTGAAGCCATGTCCCGAGTCTACAGGTGCTCCATTTTCTCGTAAATCATAGCTGTTGCCTTCCCTCTCCCCCTCCCCCCGCCATGCCTATCTGGCCGGTTTACGCCATTTGCTTGTTGTCCTCCACCTCGCCACCTAGCATTGGGCAAGTCTATTTGCCCCCACTGTGGGCTTTTCTCAGAAACGAGGGAATCAACGTGGATGTCGAGGCTCGTCACTTCCCAAACCGTAGGTACCACTCATGAAGCTACAAGACAGGAAGCACGGCGGAGGGCTCTCAAGCTGCTGGAACATGGTGTGTGTTCTCCTTCAATGGCGGTCCAAACCTATGGTGACTGTATGGGACATTCACTCTGATCAACTCATTTCCGCCTTTCTTACAGTGAGTCCTTACTACCTCACTAGGCCTCACTACCTAACAACTCTCTCTGAAGCGGCAAAGCTTTCCAGTACCACATATAAATATGCTTCATGACTTCATCTCATTCTGAGTGCTGGAGCCAACTTAGAGGCCAGACGTGCCTGAGATGCTGACTTTCGGCTCCATCCCACTTATGTCTCTCATTCCATCATCTGGTTCCATCACCTTGTCAATCACGCTGCCGATCCCTCCCTCTTCCCATCAACAACTTGCTCATTGTTGGCCCCAGCTTCAAGTCCAACCCATCCACGTACCTGGGCTTCCCCATCAATCCGGATGCGCACGTGCCCCTGTCCAAGCCCAAGTCAAGGAGCAGGTCCGTTGTGAAATCAAGACCCAACAGAACTTCCAACATCCCAATGTGCTCTACCTCTACCGGCTACTTCCATGACAAGGGTGGGCTTTACAAGCAGCTCACAAAGCATGGCCTCTTCTCGGAGCGCTGCAGTGCCGTCTATATCGACCAGATGGCCAATGCCCTCTCCTACCTCCTCTCGAAGCATGTCATCCACAGGGACATCAAGCCTGAGAACCTCCTAGTTGGCATCAACAACAAGCTCAAGATCGGCAACGTTGGCCTTTGGCTGGAGTGTGCATGCACTGAGTAGCAAGTGCACCACCCTCTGCAGCATCCTTGACTATCTCCCACCTGAGATGGTCAAGGGCCACAAGCACGACAAAAGGTCAACTATTAGGCCCCTGACATGCTTGCACACAAGTTCGTCATCATCTTGCCCCCATTTAAGGAGATGTCCAGGTACAATGGTTCGTCTTTGTTTTACCTTATCTCCTCATGGCCCCAAGTTCTTTAGTGCTAATGGGGATCCCCCAATCATGCAGCACCAAACCACCTTCAAGGGCCACGACCTCATAGGGCTTGACTTCAGCAGCACCGCATGCTCAAAGTTGGTGGCTTGCATGTGATCGACTGGTTTACAACTGTTCACTCTACCTCCTCAAGGTGCCCAGCCACACCCTGGAACACATATGTGAGGTCCTGCTACATGGTGCTGTTCCATGAGTTGATGCCATACACGATTTCAGATCCTGCTACAGCTGTGTGACGCTTGCAGTGCCACAGGCATTTAACGCCCTAATCTTGAGGTTTTGGAGGTCAGTGCCCTTTAGTCCATTTCGTCGACATCTTTCTCAACTCTCTATATCTCCCAGGAATGACTGCCTAGTATTTGCGGATGTTAAGCTACCTGTAGAAGTAGTGAACTTGGTATTTGATTAATGGGATTTCTTTAGTCCGCTTTTTGGACGAGCAAGTTCTCTGTGACTATCACGCATGGCATGACACTAGACTGATTCGGTATGGCTTGGTGGGACTGTGCTAATTTAAATTCAACAATTCGAGGGTTTTCACATTTTTCAACATGGCGTTCTCTCTCCCTTCTCCTTCAACTCCCTCATGGAGCAAGCCTCTTCACCTCTTGAAGTTTCGGTGACAATACCCTCAGCTGTAGCATCAGACTCGGGTGTCCAATTTCAGACTTTGGAGGTCGAGAGGACACTGGACTTGTCTCAGGCTACTTATGGCACACTCATCGTTAATTGTGAACGCAAAAGCTGCCAAAGTCTGGTTCCACAGGCCACAGTGAGGAAGGTCAAGGCACGAGAGCCCAATGGCACAACCAAGGTAATATTGGTTTGCCAAAATTGTTTCAACCACTACCAGGCGAAGTCCTCCACCTCCGCAAACCGTAAGTGCTTGTTCTCTTTTTTGGACACAATACTAATGCCTCATCTCTTGCTGTTTGCAAGTTCTGTTCGAGCTGGCCAGTCAACCACCTGTCCTCTCCCTTTGCTCTCCGTGCCCTTTTTGCCCCTGGTCTTCTGACCTCCATTGTGCCTCCCTGTTGAGTGACAGTGAGTCATCACAAGAAGCAGATTCTCTCCATGATGCTGGCAGTGTGCAGTTGCCTTGGCATCAAGGTCACCATGCCCAATAACTCCACCACGTTTGCCATTGTCCGCTCCACTGTCTCCTCCATTCCTTCACCCTTGGTGGATGATGTCTCTGCTCTCAGTATTGGCAGAGCCCCTGCTTCTGCAGCTCCCTCAGTTGCATCTGCCTCACCCACTCGCTCCAGCATGAGGTCAGGGACATCTGGTGTGTATTCTAATTTATGTCCTATCATCTTACTGATCTGCCACATTCATCCATCACATATTAGCCTTCCGTGCTCATCCGCTTTCCACTATGGGCAGAGGATCTCACCATGGGAGTGCAGTGGTGTCTCGTGCATCATCCAGAGGTCACAGTGTCAGCAGCTAAGCATGTTGTACTCCTGTGTTGGAAAGATGTTATACAAAGTCTCTATTATCTTGTAACACCAATTGAAGGGTTGTCTCAACAAACTCTGGTGTAGCAGGCCACATATGGCATTTTGGAGCAAAGTCTGAATGGAATAGTCCAAATCACATGGGATCAGAGTAAGCCATATGTCACAAGAAGTGAGGCGTGCCTTGTGTGAATCATGGCACAAATAAGTATCTATTAAGGGCATATCAAGGGCTTTGTAATGGTTAAGCACATGTCCATCGGAGCAAGGCGATGGAGCATGGCCATCCTTTGCATAATATGCTTGATTACCCTGACATCACTTGCACTAACATGTCAGTTGTACTATGTATGATACCAGGGATTACAGAGAATGGACACATTAATATACAATTAGGATACCAGAAGATGATGGATTGAACAAGACAATCAGTGGTCTTCACAAATAGAACATTTAAGACACAGTGGACCAGCACTGTTTTCACTTAGCCATATCAGACGAGGTAATACACCTCATATTGGTGGAGAAAGGCTAATATACCTCATATGTGATGGAGAAAGGCCTAGCATGATGTGATATTGCCATATTCACTTTGACCACAATATCACATTTCTCCAACTGGAACTAGTTTCAAAAGGTCAGCAAACCATGTGGTGTGCACTGAACCTACCCTCTTCTAAGTGAACACATAGTGACCTTTGCTGAACCTTACACACACATCACCTTCATCTTCTATTGATTAACACAGAATATATTCCCATATCAATATCAGTCAGACCACCTGGTCTTCCAGTGTAGATGACATAGACGGAGGAGACAATCAAGTGAAGGAGCTAGTGTCTACTCATTTGGGTCTACACTATCACTCCAGAGCAGCAATGGAGTAGGGGGGATGGCAATACTGTATGGACATGTTTCACATCCTCCTACAACATTGACACATGTAGCAGGTTCATCAGAGAAGACATATGACATCTGACCATCCATACACATCATTCTCTGACCCTGTAGATGTTTCATCATCTGATGCAGAGTCCTTTGATGAGGATGACATGTATGGCTCAGACCATAACATAAGGGAAGTTGTTATGGAGTCTTTGGATGAAAACAGGTAGAGGGGTCACAATGCTTGGATGACAGAGTGGTAAGTGCTTGGGCATTTCTAGCATGACCAATGTTTGTTTGACAATTCTCTGCTATGTATGACATTACCGCATTTGTTACGATTTCTTGCCTTGCGACGCACTGCTAAGGGACTTCTACTCATTTTCCCTGAAGTTGACGCCATGCGTCCCTCTATCCATGGACTCCTATCTTTGCAACTCTTTCCCCTGTGTCATACGACCTGTCTAGATTCCCACATGCCACATACGTCATGGACAGCTTGTCTCTATTATCTTTGCCATCATTCCCCTCGACGTCACCATTGCGCTTGACCCCTCACATGTCTGCCTTTATGGACAGCTTCGCTTCTTTATCCTGACCCCCTTTCACATCTGACGTCCCTTGTGACCCCCTTCTTGACTGATAGGCATTGCGCCTTTACTATACACTGATTGATGCTTCTACAATACATTCTGCGATGACCCATGACTGAATACTATACGCCATGCCTTGGCTGCCACTTGGTCCTCTGACTACCGCGTGTCACTGATAGTTGACTCATGACCCTGTCTTATCTCTGACATCATATATACCTGTCGCGCTCATGTGTTCCTCCATAGTGCCATCTGTTTACCTACTTGTTGCCCTGTTGTTTGTCTCTTTGGGCTTGTACTAGTATATAGGTCATAGTCGGACTGGCTTGTACAGCAGTTCTGACTTCTGTGTAATACCACATCAGTACTCGCAAACCCGTCTTCGACTTGCCTTTGCGCTTAAGTCCCTTGCTCGCCTTCGTGCCTGAGCTCCATCTTCCCTGAACTAGGTCGATAAGCTCTCGAAGCTAGTTCGACTCTTATTCATCCCCGAACTGAGTCCTTAACCGACTTGCTCTACCAGAACTTCCGACAGTTGACTTAGAAGTACACGTCGTACTTAACGCCCCTGTGGTGGCGTTACAGCATTGGCTATACTCATACCTTAGGACCATATGGACATAGGTCAGACATGTTCCAATGCTCCCCACAGTGTGGCTACATCATCCTCTGACATGTACTCATCCAATGCAGAGGCAATTAACTATTGTGGATCAGACAATAGGATTGAGAACCACGAGTGGGTCCTCAGATGATGAACAGGAGCAGACACATCTCATTCAGTCAAAGACATGATTGTGAGTGTATGTCCATCTCTACAACATCTGAAGTTTTGACATGGGTGCAGGATGGCAATCTAACTGAGATACTTCAGTTAATCCAAAGAAACGCAGACAACATGTCACTAATGGCCCAGGAACTTTGTCGAGCTCTGGGGATTGAAATTAACTCACTATGTCACAGACTGACCAGACACTGACACATCGGTTATGACTACGATGGTCAGCAGTAATTAGTCATGGACTACTTGTATCAGTCAGAAGATTATCACATGTAAGATAGATGATGACTCATTCCTAGGATAGCTGTACTAGGGTTCAAGCTAGTTATGCTATTGGTTACTTTACGATTTGAGGAGCTTTAAAGCCCTCAACAACTGTATATACTGGCTCATTGTCAGACCATGGATCTCCATCCTGGTCTTCTCAAACCACCGCCATTGTTCGCAACCTAGGACTGACAACTTGCATTCTCTTTTTCCTTTCACCTTTATCTCCTCTCTACTTCTCATCCTAGCCTTTGTCTTTGGAGTTGTACTCCATGTTGAAGACATCGCAAGTGAAGACACCTTTGATGCTGTGTACTAGGAAGAGTCACGTGCCTACGTCCTCACATTAAGTCTTGACACTTTGTGTATCAGACTGAACTCAGTATTAGTCATTGCCTCATTCGCACCTAAGTCAGGCAACATTGTTGTGGCAATGTAACATTAAGACCAGGATCCTTCAAAGTGGTGTTGACTACAAGAGACCATTGGGGCATCAATCAAATGTTTAGGCCCTATATCATCGAACGATGCGGAGAACATAACATACCACAATCTATTGGGAGCACTCCATTGGAGAACCATCCAAGGAGATACCGGATACTACGTGAACATCCCCACACAACTCACAGTGGTACCCAGTTGAGTTCAACTTTCAAAACCTTTGTTGGGTAGAGATTGCTTGGAATGCACCACGAACCACTGGGATGACTGCAACCCGCAGGACTAGAATATTGTTGTGATATATTAGAACACACATACAGACAAGGGGTAATTGGGGACCCATCGACAGACAAGATGAAGCAAACATATTAGGGTCATCAAGGACACCTGCACCATCAGAAGCCAGCGAAGAAACTGCTGAGGACAAAAGCGAAAGTGACAGCATGAACAAGAGGTGGCAATCAAAGAATCACAGAACTCGCAGCAAATTGCAATCAGAGACGCAGCCGCAGAACCACTCTTTTCAGCACCACAAGCTGAGTACCCATAGTACCCTCAAATGGCCACAATGACAGAACAAGTGCAGTGTGCATATAAGCACCAACCAAGAGCCAATTGGCACAATTGACCCCAACACAGGGCATAGAATTATGCAAGACGGACAAAGAATTGCGGACGACAATTTGCGCTATAACCGTGCAGTAGGACCGGACCACGCTGATCCTCCAAGTGGAGGACAAGGGGATTCCAAGGAGAGGATAGCAGGCACCCTGAAGATCCTGAAAATCCTGGGGGGAGGAGACCTGCCTGATGGATGACCACCAATAGAGATTCCCAGGAGCCCCAGGAGGAGGCGCACCAGGAGGAGGAGGAGATCCTAATGCAGGACTCAATGTAGCCATAGGGCAACCCGATCAGATAAGTTCATTGGTAACCCTCCCATTACATTCACTGGTGATTGTACCAAGACAGAACAGTTCCTCACACAATGGGAACTTTACTGGGGTGTCACAACAACAACCCCGTTATGATCAACCCATATCAGCAAAGCATGCTGTTTTTCACCTTTATACAAGGTGATCTTGTCAACAATGGATTGTCAATGGCCAGATGGATTGGCGACCAAGTATGACACAATGGAGTCCTCAGCACCAATGAATGGCTGTGGAACGAAATAGTAATGGCTTTCAGGAGGTGATTCACAAATACCCTTGAAAGGGAGCAACTCATACTATACTAAAACGGGGTATTAAGATGCAAGAAGGTGATGTAGATGCATATGTCACCTTATTAAGAAACTGGCATGACAAGCAGGATACTGACTGGATTCCACCCTCACAATTGACTTCTTCATAAATGGGCTACCACGTGGACTATATGAAGCCTGCTACCAATTCAACAAACTGCAAACATACACAGAATGGAAAAATGCGGTCTTAAACAGACAGGAGAAATATATTCACATGAGGGCTCACCTCAATCAAAGGAGCGAGCAAATCAAACACTGACACATGGATTCCACATATGCCAGGAGGATTCCAACACTAACAATCCCAATGCCATGGACACATCCACAGAAGAACCAGAGGAAGACTTGTGGAAGCAGAGGAAGTGCTTGAACACTACGAGCAACAGAACAAACCCCGCAACCCACCGTTTCCACCAAGGCAGGGGTTTATACAATGTGGCAACCGCCACCTCAGGGAAGTGACCTGTTATAACTATCAAAAGAAAGGTCACATCAGTTGCCAGTGTACCATGCCACGTCAAAGTCAGGCAGATATGTCAAAGCCTGCGAAGATGAGACTATGAAGCACAAGTGGCCACTACAAACAATAGGCCCAGCGCACAAGAACGTGCTGATCAATTCTTACTGAGTATCGCAGGATATGGATGAAGTAAAGGACATTGTATTTCAGAAGTTGTGGAAGGAGGGTTTTTCCAAGCACCTGAACCCATTGGCCTGGGTGAAGGCAGTATGCTGTAACTCTGTGATAATGACTCATTTCTGTCTCTATGAATTCCAGTCTTGATCTGCACAAGTTACACAATGGCCGAAAAGAAAGCATTAGTGGACTCTGAAGCCACCAACAACTTCATAAAACCTGCATTTGCACACAAATGGGTATTGGCATCCAACGACTAGATAAGTCCCACAAAATATGAAATGTCGATGATACCGAAAATAAAGCAGGACTCATCACACATTATATGGATCTCAAGGTCATCCATGAGGAAAGGAACAAGTAATGTGTTCCTACTCACGGACATTGGACAGGAAGACATCATCTTCAGTTACCTGTGGTTGGCAACATATCAACCAATATCGATTGGTGTAACACCACCATCAAAACAATAAAAACCCCACCAAACTCCAACACTCAAAGTCACACCACTAAGGACCACATTACTAAGGCCCTTACTGAAGAAAAGAGAAAGAAATTGTACAAGAATTGGAACTTGAAGAATCCAAGCAAGAGGAGCCACTACCGATATGGCCATACAAGCAGGCCAATACATGAAAGTGGCAGAATTACCACTGGAATACACTGAGTTTTCCACCCTGTTCAGTGAACAAGCGTCACAAAGATTTCCACCTAGCCGTGCGTGGGACCACACTATCGAATTCAAAAAGGGAACACCAGACATGATCGATTGCAAAGTCTACCCTATGACCCAGGATGAGGACAAATCGCTCAAGGAGTTCCTAGAGGAGCAGCAAGTGAAGGGGTATATCCGACCATCCAAATCCCCTTATGTGTCTCCATTCTTCTTTATTAAGAAGAAAGATGGAAAACTTCAACCGTACAGGACTATTGATGGATTAACGACATGACCATACAAAACCAACATCCCCTCCTGCTCATCAACAATCTCATTCTTGACCTCAGCAACACCACCATCTACAACCAAACTCGACATTAGATGGGGGTATAACAACATACACATCAAGGAAGAAGAGAAGGAAAAGCGGCATTCAAAACATGTTATGGACTTTTGAACCAGTGGTGATGTTTTTTGGTCTAATTAATTCTCTAGCAATTTCCAGGCAATGATGAATCACATCTACAGAGATGTTATCACTAAACACGACCAGTTGGGCACGGCAATACGGGTTTACATGATGACATCAGAATTGCTACAAGGACAAACTTACAAGGACATATCGCTGCTGTTAAAGATGTACTGGCAGTAGCGAAGAAACACAACCTATACTTCAAGCTGGAGAGATGTTTGTTTCACAGCTGCGGATGGATTACCTGGGGTAATCCTTGAAAAGGGGGTAACACGCATGGATCCCACCAAAATTTTGGGCATCTGCACTGGCCAACACCCACTATTAGCAGGCTCACCTCACAAAGTCAAAGTCTTCTCTGACCACATGAGCCTGCAGTATTGGAGATCCCCCCAAAAGATCAGTCACAGAGTAGCCAGGGAAGTACAGAAACTTATGGAATATGACATTGAAATTCACCACATTAAGGGAACTGCAAATGGCCGTGCCAATGCACTATCACGGCGACCAGATTATGACCAGGTGAACATGACAACAAAGATCACAGTACTCCCAGACCACCTATTTATCTGAGCAAGCACCACCGAAGCCGCACCAGCATTAGTTCAAGTCATTACACCAGAAGAAATGGAAAGAACAGACCCAATATACCAACAAAGTGAAGAGGTACTGAAACCATGGGTTGATGCTCATCATCTCAAAAAGGTAGAAGCACATGGTACAAAGATGGCCGATGTGTTGTTACTGGAGGACTTCAAGATTGGCGCACAATCATCAAGGCGCATCATACCTCACCAGTGTATGGACACTCAGGTATCGCAAGGACGGCACAACTCATCACACGAAGCTACTGGTGGCCTAATATACACAAATGCAATGGAATACATAAAAGGATTGCCGAATGCCAATGACACAAGATAAACAATCACCAACAAAGGTGCCACTATCACCTATCTTTCTGATGCCTAAAGCTATGCCATTTGCTACCATTGCGCTGGATTTCATCACTAAGCTTCCCTTATTACAGGGATATGACTCCATTCTCACAGACTGATCATGATTGCACCAAAGTGGCAGTCTTTATCCCATGCCATGAAGAGATAATGGCAGAAGAAATGGCTGGGCTTTATGCTAAGCATGTGTTCACCGATTTGGACTACCCACGAAGATCATCACGACTGAGATCCCTGCTTCACATTAAAGTTCACATGAGAGCTGTGCAAGATCCTTGGCATCAGTTAATATATCAATGGTATCACCCACTACCGACACAATCAGAACACACCAATCATGCTAGAACAGTATCTAAGGTTCTGAACCAACAAGCGTCAAGATAACTGGTGCTCTTATCTTCCAATGGTGGAACTCATGCACAATCAAATGGCCTTATGAGATAACACGAAAGTCCCCTTTTGATCTTCTCATGGGATATAACCCACGCACTGATTGGATCACAGGCCATCACCTTCCCACAGGTGTTGCTTTGTGTGGAGCAATTCAAAGAAGCTTGAAAAGATGCCAAGGTACTGATGGATAAG